>CAVNYN010275823.1:0-20799 GCA_963692815.1 Nyctanthes arbor-tristis | reverse complement strand
AAGAGTTCTCCTTCCATTATGAAAATATAGTGCGACGTGGCGTGGCACTAAAATACCTACATGGGAGTGGGTAATTTAAAAAAAAATAAAAAATAAAAAATAAAGATAGAAAAAAAGAGAAAAGAAAAAAAATAGGGGATGTCAAGTACACCATTTAGGTGTTGAGGGCGTATCAGATACACAGTGCCTATTCAACATTTTTTAGCTTCTCTCTCTGCCCATTTTTTGGAGCCAATCATGAATGGGCACCTATCCCATTACCTTCTCAATCCAAACCACCATTGGATAGGTTTTCTAATTCCAATTTTACATTATTTGCAATATCTAGTACAAGCCACGTCCTAACATTGTGGATGCTCTAAGAGTTGCCATAAATTGGTAATAAGTTCACATGGAAATTAAATGTACACTAACCAATATATTTTAACCTGATGCAGCATGTTAAGCATTCGGTTCCACAACTAAGCTTTGCTCACAACAACAATGAGGGGGAGACATCAAGGAATATCTTCACAAAGACCCATAAAATACTGGTCGAAGATGGCGAGGGATGGCTTATCAAAACATCAAAGTCGTGTTCTGTAGTTGCCGCACTCATTGCCACTGTTGCATTCACTACCTCGGCCACCGTGCCTGGAGGTCTGAATGAGGGCACAGGGCTTCCGGTTCTTGAAAAACGCCCAGCATTTGATGTATTTTCCATCACATCCCTTGTTGCACTCACCCTTGCTGTCACTGCGCTAGTGTTTTTCCTTTCCATCACTACATCGAGATGTCAGGAACGTGATTTCAAATTAACATTGCCAAGGCAGCTTTTGATGGGTTTAAGTTCTCTCTTCGCATCCATTGTTGCTATGTTGGTCTCATTTTGTGCAGGACATACCTTTATCCTTAGAGACAAATTGAAATATGCAGCAGTTCCGCTATATGCTGTTGCTTCCATACCAGTGACATTTTTCATTCTCATGCAGCTGCCACTATATTTTGATCTTCTATGGGCAGCGATAGTAAAGGTGCCACGTCACAGCTACAAGGTCTTCCATCATTAGGTTCCCAACTTCTTCTGCAATAAGATTATCAGTTTGATTTTTGTATATCAAAAAGCTTCTTTGATCACAGATCCAACATGGGATATATAGCGAATTGTTATATATGCATCACAGTTTTGACGCCCAATATAATGAAGACAAATGTGAACTAGAATAAAATTATATCATACGTACTCATCATGATTACTATTATTTACGCTTATTTATGTACACACATAAAATGAATTTTACCATGGAAAGAAGATGTGCAAATAGAATTCCTATAAACTAAGTTACTAATTTCAGGAAAGAGTTGAATGTCTAATTATAGATAATACATTGTCTTTCTATTTTTCTCATCTTGAAAATCCAAGCCTAATATAGAAATGTTATGGCTCAGAGATATTGCCTATAATCAACCTTAGACTAACATTTCAAGCTTTACCATGAGCTAGATGGTTATCTGCTAGTCTAGTGTTTCTATCTCTATAAGAACATCAGAGTCGTGTTCTGTCATTTCTGCGGTCAGTCGCTGGAGCAATCGTTACCTTGGCCACTAGGACCTGAGGTCTAAAAAAGGAGACTGCACATCCTGTTCTTGAAAACTGCCCAGTATTTGACGTGTTTTCCATCACATTCCTAGTTGCACTCATCCTCACTCTGGTGCTACTAGCGTTTTCCCTTTCCATCATTACATCAAGATTCAAGATGCCAGGAACATGCCTTCAAATAAACATTGCCCAAGCAGCTTTTGCTGGGTATCCGATCTCTCTCTTTGCATCCATTGTTGCTATGTTGATCTTATTCTATGCAGGGCATACCTTTATCCTAAGAGACAAATTGAAATATGCAGCAGTTCCACTATATAGTGCTTCTATACCTGTGACATTTTTCATTCTCGTACAGCTGCCTTTTTATTTTGATCTTCTATCGGCTGTGCTTGTAAAGGTGCCACGTTGCAGCTACAAGGCCTTCCATCATTAGGTTTCCAACTACTTCCTCTGTACTGCAAACCAAGGTTTCTCCTTTACATTTCTGTATATAGAAAAGCTACTCTTCGTAGCATTAATTAAGGAGACTGTGTATTTAGATGAGGGAAGTCATACAGGCCGTATCGATGACCAAGAAAACTTTGGAGAAGAAGCAAGCTTCAACGCTCCTCAGGACAACAGAGCCATCATTGTGGGGAGGGTGAAGAGCATCCAAGGCTAAGAGCATCTCCAATGCTCATGGAGAATCCTAGTTTATGTGGTAAAAAATTTAACAAAGTCTTTTCCCATATGGCAAAAAGTCCATTAAATAGACAACCCACCCCATTTACTCCTCTCCAATGTTGCTGTCGTGACTCTACCAAAACCAAAAAGTGACTTTACCGAAAGAAAAAAGAAAAATAAGAGTTGGCATTGGGAACATAAATTTTGGACGAGTTGGCGGTGTACTCCTGGGTCTGATTTCAGAACCTGCTATGGACTCTCATGCTTACATGGAGGTGCCATGTCATATTCCTTCGGTGGGTGACTTTTAGCATTGGAGAAGGCCTTTTAAGTTAGGTAAGGGTTTTTCCTATTTGGCAAGACTTTTTTTCTCATGACCTAGCAGCCAATGGAGATGCTCTAAGCGGCCTCCTACAACCCCAGAACCTGTTATATATGCATTACAGTCTCAATGCCTATCAATCTCTAAGAATAATTAGCCATCAAGATAGAACATAAACATGGGAGAAAATGTATATAGCGGTTCCAGTTGGCTTTAGTAACTGATATTGAATTCCAACTATTGGGGTTCTTACTGATATTGATATAAAGCAGAGTACATTTGCCCAATTAGTTAGACATAGAAAAATTACAAAATTGAAGTTTTAATTTGCAAACAAACATAGAATAAATCAATCAGATAGAATAAATAGCACAGAAAAGTTAAGACTGGTTAACGAAGGTATAGAAAAAGAAACCCCTCCCCAACTAGATTTTCCAAACGGTATACTTTTCATTAAATTAGAGTAAAGTTGGACATCTCAATTTTCATCCTAGCAGAGTGCACCGTAAAAGATATAATTCAACATTTGGCCATCATCAAGCAAAGTGCACCGTAAAAGAGTGGTACTTCTAGTAACATGCTAGAAAAAAGACGTTCTCATATTAAAGTGTGGTACTTATCTTGCAATACTTCTCTAAAGTATTTCAAACCATCGGGGTTGTTATCGAAACTGATATAATTCAGATTACATTTGTCCAATTGGTTAGACATAGATAAATTACAAAACCAAAGTTTTTATTTGCAAACAAACATAATAAATAAATTAAATAAAATAAATAGAACAAAAATGTTAATACTGGTTAAAGAACGTATAGAAAAATCCAAAGCAAGTGAACATCATCTTAGAAGCCTCACTAATTCTTGAAATGTGAACATCACAAAAGGCATTTAAGGCATCAGATGTCATGAGGTGTTTCACTAAAGCCTCAATTGAGGAAAGACTCGAGGCGTAAACCCCAAACGGATGTTCTCAAAGAGTGTACTTTTCATTGAATTAGAGTAAAGTTGGACATCTTAGTTTCTTCCTATCAAGGAAATAATTCAACATTTTGCCATCATCAAGCAAAGTGCACTACTTCTTGGAACGCCAGAAGAAAGTTATTCTCATACTAGTGTGATCCTTATCTTGCAATACTTCTGTAAAGTATTTCAGAAAGTTTGCCTATAATCACAATTACGTTCAGCTGCTTATTTACAAAGCTTCTTAACCGAAGTACAAAAGCAGAATCTACCACGGTTCTTTTTCTCAGGATGTAATAGAGAAGGAACCCATTCTTGCTTCACTGTTAATGTGACATTCCAATCAAAAGGTAATAATTATAATAATAAGCAAAAAACCTATAATCCTTTTTCCATTTGAGAACCTCGATAAAAGAAGATGTCGAATGTTTAAAAGCCTAGAGAGTCTGCTTACCCAATATCAGCTCTAGTATAGTAGTAAATGGCTTCAAATATCAAAGAAGAAACCCCGGAAGAAGAGTTTTCTAGAGATGAATTATTCCGTCTTACCATGAAAAAGAAATGGGAAAAAATTGAAAAGTCTACGAGAATTGTCCTACCGCTTGTAAGGAAAAGCTTACTAATTCAGAAGATATAGCTTTACATGTAGTTATCTCTAGTTACCATTCTGAATGTGATAGCTTGCCTTATGAAGATCACATTAGGAAAATGGTAAAATGCATACCAAAAGAAGATTTTTTCGAAGTATTATCAATGAAGAATGAGAATGGAAACACTCCTCTACATCTGGCTGTGGCAGTTGGATGGATAACTATTTGCTAGCAGATAGCCTCAAGGAATTGTGAGCTACTACTTAATAAGGCTGAGCCAGCCTCAAGAAATGGCGTTGTACCTAGCAATGGCAACAGATAGGGTGAGACAGCCTCGACTAACCACAACCTACTTAACATTCGCAACAAGAAGGGTGAGGCACCATTGTTTTTGGTAGCTGATCATGGAAACTTGGTTGCTTTTCTTCTCCTTTATCAGATCTATAACCCAAACACAGGAAAAGGGACAAACCAGCAAGGTCAAGGACAAGAACCAGATATTTCGCCTCGTAGAAGAGACTCTAATGGGTCTACCATTTTGCACTCAGCAATTTCCGGAGAATACTTTGGTAAGAACATTTTTGTGCACACACGGCTTTACATGTTATTTTCTGTTACCCACATATGTGAAATCACAGATAAAAATTACTACAAGTCTTTTTGTCAGATCTAGCATACCAGATAATCGGCTTGTATCCAAAGCTGGTTAATTATTACAATGTGGATGGAGAATTACCACTTCATATTCTTGCCAAAAAGCCCAATGTATGCCGAAGCAGCAGCCATTTTTGACTCTACTATGACTTTTTCATCTACTGTTGTAAGAAATCTCATCTCATCTCGTCATACAACAGAGATAAATGCCTTGTTCTAATATTGCTAAAGTCATTTCACTTCAACAAAAGAAAAGAACTAACAAGCTGAATGGAGAACTTTAACATGCTGTCGGAATATATTTCCCAAGATAAGGTAAATTTTGCTTAAATGATAATAAAATATATATGGTTGTTCACAAGGTGTATTTGTTGATGAACTTAAGAGCATGATGGAACCAGTAAAAACAATTGCTACAAAACAAGGGCATATCTAGAGAATTACAAGACATGCGTGGACGTGTTTGTGTTTTTGGTTCCAATTTTTCGTAGTATTCAAGGTAAAACTGAGTGAACCGTATTTCATTTTTTCTGCAAGTGAATAGTTTAATATTACATATGTTTTCACTTCTGTTTCCAGACTGTTTAGTCCGTCCTACAAGAATTCGTTGTTGAGTTTGTGACACGCCAAAGAAATTCCTTTAATGATACTCAAAATATTTTACACAATGGGACAACCTATGACTTATACTCAAGCACACACCTCACTTTATTTACTATATCCTCTAACTCTCTCAGCAATTATCCTCACTTTGCCACTCACAAACCACTAACTAATTCACTTCATTCTCACACTAACTCAAGCACCCATCTCTTATGTCTTAGTTGTTGGCGCTTCTCTCTCTTCTCTTACTCACACGCCTCCATTTTCACCCCACTCAATGACCCTTATTTCTCCTCCAACTCATAGGCACAAGACACAAGGCTGGGGGCATTTATAGGGCACAATTTCGGTGGAAATTTGGCTCCAGAGTTTTCAATTTTTGTCAGCTGCAATATCTCCATTTCTTCAGAATTTTCTTTGCTTTGTCAATTGCCTTTAGTTTAAGCCATTATCGAGATTTCCCTAGAAATTCACAAAGTTGGTGATGACCGTCAGTTGTAAACTAAGCATTTGTTTGGCATAGTTTATTTTTTCCATTTATAAATTCACCTACCATGATTTGACTGTTAGATTGACGACTACTCAACAATCACCACATAGTTCAAATTTCAATTAAATCCCCGCCACTCATTTTCACTCATTATAAATTCCTTTATAAATTGACTTTATAAATCGAACCAAATAGGCTCTAAAGGACTCTCCAAATGATGTAGAAATCAACAACCAAGAGATGAAAGTATGTTACTTTTACTATTTTTACACCCCCATTTTGCTTTCTGCCATTATAATATGTATGTCATCTGTTTGATGGAGTTATCTTGTAGTAGAAAATGAAGAGAAAGAGATTGAGGCTACATTTCCTCCAATTTATGAAACTGGTATCCTATTACTCAAATTTGCTTCAAAAGTGGAGTTAACCGTCATAGGATTCGGTGAGTGTTGTTGATTGGCTTCTATATATCCGCTTTAAATTAGTTGTTGAATAAAGATAAATAAAACGGGCATTGATATTGTTGATGTGTGTAGGAATCTCGAGGACAAAGAAAATACAAAGCAAGAAAGAAATGCATTCACATGCATTGCAGATTATGAATAAAAGGATTGAGAAATCTTGACTTACAATTACAAATACCCCGATAACGGGCAAAAACCTAGGCAAAACCTGGATTTCCAATATTCAGGAAGAGCAGCTCCTCCAAATCTTCCACCTCAAACTAGTGATCAGCAAGTCTTCGGATAGAGCACACAAACACCAACAACTGATCAAAATCAACCGCAAAACTAGAATGGTAAATAGAAAGATAAAAATGGGTCTACTGGCACAGTGGAAAATGATTCTGGTCTGTTTGTCAGAAAGGAGACTCCATTACTTGTAGCAACACAGATGGGAATCCTTGAAATGGTACATGAAATTCTAGATAGATTCCCGGTAGCTATTCAGGACTTGAACTCCAGTGGGAAGAATGTCTTGATGTTGGCAGCTCAGAAGAGGCAAATCACTGTTTTTGATTATTTAATTGAAATAAAGCTCCCGAAATCCGTGTTTCATCGATTGGATAATCAGGGCAACAACATTTTGCACCTTGTTGCTCGTAACGGAGAAGAGCTCGAACCTTGGCGCATACCTGGTGCTGCTTTGCAAATGCAATGGGGGATTAAGTGGTACAAGGTATGTTTTGCTAATATTTTTTTTCATTCTTTTATCTTCTAATCCTAATAACCAACTTAACACTTTATCTTGACGCTGCAGCATGTTAAGCACAACATTTCTTTAGTCGGTTTTGCTCACACCAATGCAACAGGAGAAACCCAAGGAAAATTTTCAAACACACACATCAAAAGATGATTAAAGAAGGCTTGATTGGCTTATAAAAACATTTGAGTCTTGTTCTGTTGCTGTGGCACTGGTTGTTGGAATTGCATTCGGTACATCAGCCACTGTGCCTGGGGGAGTAGATGATCGATCTGAGCATCCCGTACTTGCAAACCACACAGCATTTGATATGTTCTCCATCACATCGCTTGTTACTTTATGCCTGGCAATCACAGCCATGGTGTTTTTCCTTTCCATCATTACTTCAAGATGCCAAGAACGTGATTTTAAAATAATGTTGCCGAGGAAATTCTTGATGGGTTTAAGTCATCTATTTGCATCCATAATTGCTATGCTGGTCTCATTTTGTACAGGCCATACCTTTATTCTAAGGGATAGACTGAAATACGCGGCTGTTCCAATCATGATGTAGCCTGTGTACCAGTGGCACTTTTTGCCATTGCTCAGCTACCACTATATTTTGATATTCTACGGGCCACCATTTTATCAGTGCCCTTTCACAGTTAGAAGGTCTTCTGTAATTAGGTTTCCCATTTCCAGCTTTCCTCCCTCAATTGCATTGCAAAATGAACAAGAAATGCAAAGACGACTTGTAATTTACTTCTATTTACTAGATGCTACTTGATTTGGTTTCTTAATAAAATGTTCTCCCTTGATGTAATGTTTTGACTGTTGGAATATGCAAATAAAGTATTTGAATGAGAGCTAAATGTAATAAAATTGTGTTTGGGGGTTAATAAAACACACCTGCGTTTATATTTTGATCTTCTATGGGCTGCTCTTGTAAACGTGCCAATTTCCTATAACAAGGTCTTCTATCAATAGGTTTCCAACTACTTCTTCTCTACTGCAAACAAAGATTTCTCCCTTACATTTCTGTAGCTTCATTGTATTAATTAAGGGGACTATGCATTTAGATAAGGGAAATCAGACACGTCCTATTGATGACCAAGAAAACTCTAGAAAAGAAGCAAGCTTCAACGCTCCCCAAGACAATAGAGCCATCACTCTGGGAAGGGTAAAGAGCATCGAATGCAAAGCAGCCTCCTAAACCCCCACAACCTATGTAGTCTTTCTTTGATTAGGCTACATGAGCCAGGACAGCTACAGTTGCAACAGAGGAGCTTGTTTTGATCAAGCAGAGGTAGGATAAGTCGATCAGATGTGAAAAGAATCCAAATTATGTTGCTACCTTTTTTTGTGAAGATGCATTGGTATAAACAGCTGCTTGGGAAGGCTTGCCATGAGTTGAACTACCCTTCTTAAAAGCTACTTGATTATAGGTCCAGCAATATGATATACATAGTTAATAATTGTTATATATGCATTACAGTCTCGACGCCTATCAAGCTCTAAGAATAATTACTCATCAAGCATGGGAGAGAATGTATCCAGCAATTGTTCACAGTTCGGGAGCTTGCTTGTACTATTAACTAAAAATTGTTTACCACCAGATACCACAATTGAATACCCCATTTTTTCTCTGTTTACAAGTACAGGAATGAAAATGAATTTTAAATAAAATGAATATATTTTTTAAAGACTTGAATGAACCTTCTGTTCTCTCCCTCATACTTTCTGTGTATATACTAACTGATATTGAATTCCAACTACTGGGGTTCTTATCGATACTAATATAAGTCTGAGTACATTCTCAAATTAGTTAGACATGGAAAAATTACAAAATTGAAGTTTTAATTTGCATACAAACATAAAATAGATAGCACAAAAAAGTTAAGACTGACAAAGTATGTATAGAAAAATCCAAAGCAAGTGGACAAACATCTTAGTCATCTTGAGGTAGAAGCCTCTCACTAAGTCGAGGAGTAAGCCTCAGTAAATTGGAATGTAAACGTCACAAATCGCTCTTCCGATCTATATGTCAGGAGGTGTTTCAATAAAGCCTCACTTGAGGAAGGACTTCTGAGGCGTAAACCCCAAACATTTTTTTCCCACCAGTGATCTTTTCATTGAATTAGAGTATAGTTGGACATCTCAATTTTCATCCTGACAAGGAACTTGTTCAACATTTTTCCATCATCAAGGAAAATGCACGATAAAAGAATGGCAATTCTTTTAATACATCAGAAAGAGTAGTTCTCATATCAAAGTGAAAGCGTGATGTGCTTATCTTGCAACACTTCTCTAAGTATTTTAGAAAGTTTGCCCATAATCACATGCTCAACAGCCCATTTACAAAAGATCTAAACTAAAGTACAGAAGCAGAATCTAGCCAAGTTCTTTTTCTCAGGACGTAAAAGAGAAGGAAATCATTCTTGTTTCACTGTTAAGTGACATTCCAATCAAAAGTACTTAATGATTACAATGATAATAATAGTAAGCAAAGAATCTAATATAATTTTTTTCCAATTGAGAAGTTTAGTAAGAGCATAAAAGGTTGAGGTGTGTGTGTATATATACACATCCATATAAGGTCAAATGCTTAAAAGCCTATAGGCTTTGCGCATTGATACACATCAACTCTAGTATAGTGGTAAATGGATTCAGATATCTCAATAGAGGAAGAGTTCCCTAGAGATGAGCTGTTCGATTATGCGATGGAAAGGAAATAGGATAAAGTTGTAGAAATCTACAAGAGGTATCTCTCCGCTCATACTGAAAAGCTTATTAATTCAGAAGATACAACTTTACATGTAGTTATCTCTAGTTACCATCCCAAATGTGATAGCACCCCGTATGAATTTCACTGAGGAAATGGTGAACTGCATACCCAACAAAGATCTTCTCAAAGTATTATCAATGCAGAATGAGAAAGGAAACACTCCTCTATATCAGGCTGTAGCAGTTGGATGGGTAACCATCTGCAAGTGCATAGCATCAAAGAAGAGTGCCCTGCTTAGCATTTGCAACAAAAAGGGTAAAATACAATTGTTTTTGGCAGGTGATCACGGACATTTGGATGCTATTCTTTGCCTTTATTATATCTACAATCCAAAACCGGTGCAGCAAGACCAAGAACCAGACATTTCACCCTGTAGAAGGGACTCTGATGGTTCTACCATTTGCACTCTGCAATTTCTAGAGAATACTTTAGTAAGAAGATATCTGACCTCCGGTGTATATATGTGCTATATTTGATTACCTATACGAGAAATGACAGATAATTGCTACAAATCTTTCTTTAGATCTGGCATATCAGATAATTTGCTCGTATAAGAAGCTGGTCAGTTATAACGTTGAAGGAGAATTACCACTTCATCTTCTTGCCAGAAAGCCTAATGTGTTTGAGGGCAGCAATCATTTTCGATTATATGACTCCTTCATCTACCATTGTAAGAAATCTAGATGCCCTCATCATATAATAGAAACAAAAACCTTTTTCTAATATTCCTATCACTTCAACAAAAGAAGCAAAAAACCCAACCACCCCAAGCAAAATCTTTATATCATTTTGAGAAAAGGAAACTTTTACCATATTACGGGATTTAGACTTCCTGAATCTCTCTTCAAGGGCTAATAATATGTATATATTTGTTCACAAGGTATATTTGTTGACAAACTTAAAAAGCTTGATGGAACCAAGTACAAGACGTATCAGAGAAGGCCATACTATTCTAGAGCTCTTCCGATCTCGCATGAACATCTACCAAATTCTCGATCCAATTTTTTCTAGTATTCGAGGTAAAACCGAATGAACCATATTTCATTTTTTATGGAAGTGAATACTTTATATTACCTGGATTGTCACTTTTCTTTCCAGGCTGTCTTGGAAGAATTACTACACTACAAGAAAGATAGGCATAAGTCATGGACATTTTCCGTTGATGATGCCTGTATTTTTGCTGGAACACGCGTTCTCCAACGGAAATTTTCTATTAGTATTATCCGTAAGTAAAACGCTCGTCAGTGATTTTTTTAACGCACTGGTCTTTGTTAGAAATTTAGTAACGGATTAACAACGCTATTGCATGTTGTTGGTAATTACCAATGACCTTTGAACAAGGTATGAGCAACATCACCACCAACACATCATCTGTGGGTGATTTACCAACGGAAATTTTTCAAAAGTAATTGGTAACAATGTTGAGGTTAGAAGTTTGTTGGAAATTTGAATATTTGTTAGCCCTTTTTTTGCTTTACTAATTCCGTTGGTAAGTGCAAATTTATTTCCAACAAAAACTAGTTTGCTAGTAATCTTTAAAAAGCATGTACCGCCAAAATAACTGTGTTGGTAACAAATCACTATTTCTTCCATTTTATATATGAAATGAAAATGCCTAGAAACAAAATTGCAACCGGAATTAATTTCATTAATTAACATAATGCACCAAGGGTAGTTCCTCAATGTTCAATAGACAAAATAAACTAACCACGGTTAGCATCTTAGTACTTTACATTATGTCTCTCAGAGAGCACCTTTTCCATTGAGCATGGTAATCACCATTTGTTCAACTTCAATATGCTTCCTTTCTTCTTCACGCCTTCCCTCTTCCAGATGTTGCTCAAACTCTTTCGCTTTCGATCTTTCTCCAACCTTGCTTCTTCAATTTGTCTTTGCATGTCTTCTTGTGCACACGTTTAACCAGGTGTCAAGCAGATGGATCATTTCCAGTTTCATCATACTATAATTTAACCACAAGCAGAAGGATAGAATGTCCTAGATTCAAGTAAACAAATCAGCACAGAAAAACCACAAGCTCAAACTTGAAATAGTTCAACCAATTCTAGATAAAATAACTAACATTCCATTATAAAAATACAGCACATAATAGCTTTCCGAGATAATGCCAAGAGGACATAATATGCAAACCAACTTGCGAAAGAGATATTAACAAACATGAAATTATTACTTGTAGCATAAAAGTATCAAATAAACTAACCAAACAAATTTGCTTACCCTTCAAGTACAACCTTGTAAAACCATGTGAGAAAGATGGCAAAACAATTCCTAGTAGCTTAGAGATATCTCACTGTTATAACAAATACGTTATGAACACATGACAATTATCACATAATAAAGCAACAGCCTTGTTCTCATTATTTTGATGCAAAACAGAATCGTTGCGTCCAAACTATACAGAGAACTGTCATTAAAATGTGCAGAGATGAAAAGACGCCAACCCAAAATTCATACGACATCGCTACCTACCATCCTGAGAAACAGTCACTACCTTTTCTGTACGAGTGTACTCTTAGGACTATCTCTATCCACAAAGCTGATAGCTATATGATTCCTAATAGTAGTATCCTTAAAAGACTATTCTACAGCAAATAGCTCCACTCAGACAAGTCTTGGGATCAACCAACCTCCTTATTCTTTCTTAACCCATCAGAGCCAAAGTTCTCATAGCATTTTGGCCCAAAAAAAAAAAAAGGAAAAAAAAAGGGAAAATAGAAAGAAAGAAAGAAAGGGAGAAAGAAAAGAAAAGAAACTAAAGTAGAAAGAAGAACTAACAGAAATCGATTATGTGAGCCCAAGACACCTCCTTCAGTAGCGACCTTTAACCATCTTTAAGAAATATTTTTCTGATTACTTCTACACAGTTTTTAGAGCAAGCGGAAGATCCATAGAATTTACAAGTCTTAGATGTGCCAAAGGCAACATATATTTCAACCTATAAATATTTTTTAATACAATGAACAATTATTTGTGTTAGACACATGTCCACAAAAGCTTAAGTATCTACATATAGCAACCAGCCAATTTATGGTTAATTGCATTATTTTATCCACATGCACAACATAAAGAGAAAATTATCATTCTAAGGTCCATTCTCACCTTCACTAGTTTTAATCTATTCCATTAATTACAAATATTCTTATATCCAGCAACTTTGGATATAAAAGACTGATCGTTAATTAACCAATTAATCTTGTCCCATCTTTTATTCTTAGCATCTTGATTTCACTTTAATTTTGGTCTCAAAACCATTATTTGATACTTGATGCTATACGAACATTATAATACTCTAAAACGGTAAAACTTAACAATCAAGTTGTTGATATGAATAGAAAAAGTAGAGTAGGTGCCTGGTCAAGGACAAAGGAAGCAATGGTAAGGTACCAAGCAGTGTAAGTAGTCATCAAGAAGCCAAGGACACACCAGATTCAATAATTGTGGTAAGAAGGGATAAAGACGGTAGTGGCGCAACAGGCTCTAAATATTTAAGTCCAAGTTCTCTTGTCCAGATTATTATTTATGTAAAATATGGTTCTGCATCAAATTGAAAGTTGCCCCCATATTTGTCAGTAACTAATGCATTTTTTTTATACATGTTAAAATTAAAAACAAGAATACATGCTCCATAAAATTAAAAGGTGCCCCCTACATTTGTCAGTCTCTAATCCCCTTTCTCTCTTTAGATTTTCAAGTCCTCAACCCAATCCAATTCTTTCCATAAATCACAGATAAGCCATTAAAATTGTGAATTATAGAGGGGAAACATCTTAAATTGGGTAATAATGTTTAAATGTGAATTAAAGCTATGTATGACTCGTTAGATCTTTAAGACTAGAACAAATGCCATTAACAATGCCCCCAAATAATTTAAACATTTCTCACTATCAAATTCCTAATTACAAATGATTTAGTTTGAATGAACTTGCACTCCAAAGCCACCAACTCCTATGAATACATACACAAATTAATTAAACAGCAAACTCTGAAAATTTTAAAAGCAGGGCACAACCCATAATTGAAAAGCACCATGATGCCAGTAAAGAGGCTGACAAAGTAGATACAATCGGCTTGCTTCCTCATTGAATAAATTCATGTAAAGAAGCAGCTATACCTGTATCCATTGCTTCACCATTACCATCGCCAAGACCTTCCGGCACAAGCCTCGTTCTCAGAACCCTTAGAACACAAGAGATGAACCAGATTTACATAATATCGGCTGCAAAACTTGAAGCTCAGGTGCTGGGTGACATAAAACGAACGCGAAAGATCTACATAGTCATTTTTTTTTTTTAAATTGTAATATTCACCTTCTTAAAGTACCCTTTTTCTTCGAAATTCTCATGGGGAGAGAAGTCTGTTTCAAACTTTTGGCTGCATCATTTATAGTAACACATCATAGCCTCCGATTTTAACCCAGAAACCTAACCTTGAACTGGACCAAGATGTGGTGGATGAGAAACTGACTTGAAGGAATGGACATATATGGAGACGGAGATTGGAGACGGGCGAAAGAGATAGACCGAAAGGGGGCGGGCAGCGAGTTAGAGATTTATGATAAGGGGGTTCATCGTTTCAATCAAATCTGAAGTGGGTGATTGAATTTTTTTCTTTATTATTATGGAAAAGGGGAATCTCGTCTGGGGTGGGAAATTGAAATTTTAGGTGGAAAATTGAAATTTTTTGGTGGCATCATTACTAACAAGATTACCAACTAAGAAATGTATTGGAGAATTTATAATTAATTCCACATTTAATTTTATTAATTATGCCAACAGATTTCCAACGTAATTGTACTAATGGAATTTTTATTGTTGGCAATTATGTTGGTAACTAAAATATCTTATATAAAAAACAATTAATAATGATATATTCAAGATCCGTTAGTAATCCGTTAGTATTTTGTTGGAAGTAGCAACAGAAAATGGAGCGTTAGTAATTTCCCGTTAGTGTTGCCACATATTCTTGTAGTGGTAGGCAACAGGGCGTATCAAATTGATGAAGAAAAGCAGCAAACCAGAGATGAGAATTCTCAAAGTTCGTTTTCTTTTCTTATTTTCTACACGACCTTTCGCTTTCTGCCGTTAGCTTGCATCATTATAATACATATTGATCTGTTTGATGGACTTACACCGCAGTTGGGAAGGAAGAGGAAGTCCTTCCAATTTACGCAAATAGTATTCTATTATGTAAACTATTTAAATTAGCTTCAAAGGTCGCGCTAATCGTTACAAGAGTCAGTGAGTATTGTTGAATGGATTCAAATAGATCGTCTTAAATTAGTTGTTGAATTAGAGAGGAAAAAAAGGGGCATTGATATTTTTGGATGTGCGTAGGATTCTAGAGAATAGAGAAACTAAAAAGAAAGAAAGAAATACACTCATGCATTACAGATTATGAATGAAATGCTTGACTCAAACAAGACTTACAAGTACCCTATATTGCATTTTACTCACTGCTCTACCAAAACAAGTTCAGTATTCATCTCAATTATCACTCCAACTTGAGGGGAAGCATTAAGGAAATAAATATGAATGAGGCAAACATACACAATTGAGGGACTGAGCAAGAAATCATGGAGAAAACAGTATATATGGGCGTTTTATGCAGAAAATTGTGAGATGTAAAGAGAATATGGACATGAAGAATATTGATGGTATATTTCATTGAACAATATACTTGAGGAGTTTATATACACAAAGAATACTGACTAGACATGGTGATGAAATCAATCTACCATACTGCAGTGCTTGCACACTACGACTTACCAATGCTAGAAGATGCAATACTGGAATAATATCGATGCTAGAAGATGCAATGTTAGGAATAATATCGAGAATACAAAGTTGCCCAAATAATGCAAGGTACAAAATAAAAGCAAATCATCCAAGATGTCTTGTAGATGGAATTTTCTGCATATTCAATGAGTTCCTTAACAACATGCATTCCATATATGAAACCGAATGTAAGTATAAGGATTTCCATCCAACTAATCAAAAAGCAAGTTTGATCTAGTATCACCCCTAAGTGACACCAGATGTGAAGGAGACCGATGTTGGTTTCTTAGAAACCAATGTTGGTTTCTTTCATATAGTTTAATTAGTTGTCTGGTTTCATACAACGCTAGATATATGACGCCTGAAAAAAGGACTAAATTAAAATGTCTGATGTCATTATGCCCCAGATGACTAATCTAAGCATCACTCATCACCATATAGAGATAGACCCTTGCTTTTAGTTCCAACACTCTCTTTATGTTTTAGTCTTCAGTTTAGTTTCAAAGTTTTAATTTTAAATTGTTTATTTTTTAAACATGCTCGGAAGAAATGTGTAGTGGTTGATTACTGAAATTGGAATTTAGAAGGTAGGGCCTTTTGTTTTCGCTTTTTAAATAGCAAGTATAAGCCTGTTCTCATCCTAACAATGGCGGGGAGATGTGAAATCTCACATGATTTTCGCTTAGAAAAATTCAAAAGTACGTATTTAATGAGGGGAAAAAAGAAAAAAGAAAACATATAGCTAGTTGAAATGGTAGTTTTTTGGGACTCACAGTAAATCATAGTAAAATTTCATGCATATGGCATGCATACAAGTACTGACGTAGGATGGTGACTGCTGCTAGAAAATGGGAGGGGAATTGAAAGATACACTTGTACCAAATAATGTTAACTGATTAATTTTAGTCAGCAAAAAAAAAAAAAAAAATCCCACACTATATTTTCAATGTTTGAGCACTTTGTTTTATTTGTCCAAAAAACATTGACGTGTGAGACCTAATTTTTCCCATCCCAAGAGTAGCGGTTATTTATTATAAGCACATTAATGCATGTTTCACGTGGCTAATATTTCTGCAGTGTCCCCCCCCCCCACCCCCCCGGGTCTCCAGAGGAATATAATTCTACTGATCTAATATTTTGTAATCGAAGAGTTTTACATTTTATCTTAATCTTGATCATTTTGATGAGAACATGCATGACTCTGTTATATGACACGTGGCCTACTTAAAAAAATGAGATTAATTAATACCAGCATATATTCAAAAATCGCCGCCAGCCGTAAATTAAACCAGCAAACAAAATTTGTGTAATATGCAATATATATACACGGATCCCATTACAGCAATGATTAACCCACAATACTTCACAAACGTCTCTGATCACAACAATAGAGAGGGAGAGGAGAATAGAAAATCAGTGCTATATCTGCAAAAAGTTCTTTGCCTCCGAGAGTGCCCAAAAAGATTATAGTGACAGAAAACACAGAGAAATTGTGAAATCGAAGAAGGCCGTTAAGTGTCCGCGGTGTGCGACTTGGTTCCCGAATGTGCCTTATCTAACCAGCATTGAGAAAGTTTACATTAATCTCGCCGGCAAATAAATTTGCCAGGAGTTCTACTTTGGTTCACGTTTCTTCAAATTCTGAGTAGTGCGTACTTTCTTTCAGGTTAGAATCTCATTGTTTTTCTTTGCTGTGGTGTGGCTTTTTCGATTCAAGAAATGTCGGGTTTTCTTTTCTTGTTATGGTTGCTGTTACTTGATCAGTCAGTTCTTGGCCGTCGATGGCTTCTCCGTTTCTCCTTCAATTCTTGGCGTGTTTCCTATTTCTTGGTTATCTGGCTTCTGATGGTTTCAAGAAACGCCAAGATTCTTCATTTAATTCTGGTTAGAGTTGCTTCCGCGGATTGATATCATGTAATTCTTTGCTGTGGTGTGGCTTTTTTCGGTTAAAGAAATGTCGGGTTTTCTCTTCTTGTCATGGTTGCTGTTACTTGATCAGTCAGTTCTTGGCCGTGGATGGCTTCTCCGTTTCTCCTTCAGCTCTTGCCATGTTTCCTACTTCTTGGTCATATGGCTTCTGATGGTTATCAGAAACGCCAAGATTCTGCATTTAATTCCGTTAGGGTTGCTTCCAGGAATTGATATCATATAATTCTTTTTGTCACTGATCTCCCAAGGACTTGATATCATGTAATTCTCTGTCACTCTCCCAAGAATTAATGAATATATGAGCTCTTTCTTCGTCATTTTCTTGTTTCTTAATTGGATACATTTTTGTGTTTTCTTGCGGTTCTGGTCTTTTGAATATTTTCTTTAATTTTCTGTTCGTTAATTTGGGGCCTTTTCCGTTCTTGTTAGTGAATTTGCACAAGTAGGAAGAAAAGAAAGAAAAGGGTTTAGAAATTAAGAGTAATTAATTAGTCATCTTAATTTATTCAATGGTTCCTGTAATAATCAATTAATTATGAATCAAAAAATGGCGCCATGATTAAATTTAAATGCAAGAATTAGTAATTAAATTAAAGTCAAAAGTATTCCACTTCTTCCTAAATAGTATCCATCTCTTGTATAGTCAAGTTAATGCATGCGTGTGTGTGTCTATATATATATATATATATATATATATATGTTGTCTTCAGAAGTCACACTTTCGGGTGTAATTGCAGGAAAAATGGGAAGATTTTGCTTTTCCGAGATTATTATAAGTTGATTAGTTAAAAATAATATCAATCAAGCAAGTGAAACAAATCATACGACTAAAAATTCTATATTTCCAAAAATTCTAAAAATTGTGTAATGCTACTTTTCCCGTCAAAAAAAAAAATCTATATTTCCAACTATTTTAATTAATTACAGTTTGTAATTATTCATAATCATAATACATTTGCAATCAAGGTCTAGTTATATATTACGAGCACACTAAATCTTATTGCTTTGTAATCAATTAGTTTAGTAAAACGGGTAAACAATCAAACCGCCGGCGACAAACAAGCGTCACTGAGTTAAGAGTACAAGAAGTTATATCACGAACCACCTTATGTTTCCTCACCAAAACGAAGTTGCAAAGACCCCTGCCGACTTTTAGTAGAAATGATTTAATAATACCAGATCTCTAGTGTCATTATGGCACTAATCATTAATGTAACATAATATGAGTTGTCCTATTGGAACGAAGAGGTGTGCAAAAAGTGAAAGTGGCACATTGTGCGATTATATATTTTTCAATACATCACATCACTTTTGAATCAAAGACAATCACATAGGCCTGAGTCAATGATATGAGTATACCATCATCTTCACAAATTATATATGTGGCTAATATTATACACAATCAATCTCGTGTCATAACGACACTAGACGACTAATATTTGATCAAAATCAGACTTTTTAGGAAAGTCAAGATCAAGGTTTTCGAAAACAATGGGAAGATGATAATTAAAGAATATGTGACATGGTTAATTGACCAACCTAGATTAACTACTTCTAAACCTTTAAATCCACCACTTACATATATATATATATATATATATATATATATAAATGATCAATTTAAAATAGCCAATTAAACGCTCTTCCGATCTTGTTCACCTCTCATGTGAACATGTCTATGTAAAATTAATTTTTGGGAAAATATTCTGAACAGATGATCTATATATCTGTAATTGATCAACGACCAACGGACACACGGGAGTCGGCAGTTATATTACCTAGCTATGCTTTATGTGTATGAGCTATGCTTTTCTAATTACATTTTTTTTAATTTTCTCTTTATGGACATTTTTGTTCCCACATATATGGAACGAAGTGCTTGATTTTCTTATTGCCTTCTTACTGCACGGCCTAAGTAGTTCAATTGATCAATAAATTACTCCATTCAAAAAAACGAAGTAAAATTAAATCTTCAATTAGAAAATATTTAATTTGGTTTTAGACCCGTTTGATAGAATCTTTTTTATTTTATTTATTTTTTTAACTTTAATTCTTCTATATTGGTAGGTTACATAACATATCACTATTGATAACCGCCCACGATTGATAAAAAAAACTGTAAAAGTATAACCACACTTTATGATTAATAGTAGAGGGTGGTTACTTTACTCAATATTAAAATAATTAAAAAAATTAAAGTTTAAAAAAATGAAAAAAAATAAGATTCAAATTGTGGTGTATAGAGAATAGTAATGGGTTAAAAAAGGAAGACGATGGGTGATATCAATAGTAGACAATTACGTATATTAATAAGATAGTTCAAACAGTACATGTTTTGGAAAAAATAGGTCTACTAAACTTACCAATATACAGGAAATTAAAGTAAAAAATAAAATAAAATGAAAAAAAAACAAATGAATTATGTATATAAGCTTTGCCGCTCTAAAGTAAAAATATAAAAAGTAAATAAATTATATCTTCAGAATATATTTCTTTCTGATATTCTTGATCTACTTGATATGATCATGTATTTTTAATTTTTTCAATATAAATGACCTATATATATAAACAATGCATTTCTAATTACATTTTTTATTCTCTTTTTAGACTTTATTGGAATTGTCACCAAATATCCCTTAGAACATTAGAAGTCATCTACGGGTCGGAGAAGTAATATCAAGACATGTCGAACTTGTTTTAGATTATTATTATTATGACTACTAATAAGAGATAATATTAATTTATAGACTTTAATTGTTCGTTATTATGACGAATAATAAGAGTCAAGATTAACCTTTTTTGGAGTACTCTTTAAGAAGTCAATATTCAATCGTTGGTAGTTCCACATAGCAGTGTTTAGAGTTGTGAATTATGTTGATATGAAAATACTTAAATGTGATAACAAATTAAGAATGAGAGCCAATTAATGAAACAATGACCGCTGTGTATAATAGGGTTTTCCAAAATTTTTAATAATATTAACAAAATATTTATTTTTGTTATCTTAAAATGTCATTTTGTTCATTACTTTGCTCCTATATTGTTTAATTTCCTTACGTTATACTTTGTCAATAAAATTTGACCGTGCAATGCACGAGAGCAAATACTAGTTCGTGCTAGAAGGATAAGTGATCATGGAGTTAGGCTTGATAATAATAACTAATAAAATCTGCTGAAATGTTTAAAAATGTCATATTCTACCTCAAATGCACGACATGTGCAAATTAACTTTCCTACTAATTAGATGAAA
>CAVNYN010275819.1:0-22561 GCA_963692815.1 Nyctanthes arbor-tristis | reverse complement strand
CCAAGCCTGTAGGCTCTGCTGCCAATAAGAAGGGTCCTATTTGTTTCCCATCGCCTGGTTAGAAGTGCTATAATGTATGTGACATATCAGTAGAAATTTGATTTAAAACAATATATTTGTAAAATAAATTCTCAGGCCAACATATTTTTGAAAGATAAAGACCTTCCTAGACTTTTCTGGCTATATTAGCTCAAGATGACAGTTTTTGACATGGAACTATATTGATATCGACACATTGAAAGCACTGCAAGTGTTATGTTATTTACCAACAATGTGAAGAGGAAAAGCTGTTAAATGTTAGGAAATGTAACATTAACCAACCGCGAAGTTGGAAGGTATATATATATATATATATATTTTAGTCAAGTGTGTATTATTTTATTATTATTATTATTATTATTATTTTTTTTTTTTTTTTTTTGAAGGAAAGTCAAATGTGGATTTAATCCCTGATAAATATAAGTAGTGGTGTTAGTTCTGTTGCTACAGTGATTACGGTTTCTAGATCTTAATCAATGTTTGATTATGGTAATTGCTTGCGATTAAATTGAATATTTTTAAGCGTTTATCTTGGTAGTTTTGAATATCAGTTGGTAATGTTCTATATATGCTTTTATCATCAGAGTCCACTTTTTAGTAATTTTCATGGTTATTATCCCTGCTGACTTCTCTAGTTTTTTCTCAGTTTGAGTACGGGCACATCAGCTTCGATGGACAGCGAAAGGGTAACCGAGAAAGAAATTGGTGGTGACGGTGCAACTTTGTCACGAGATAATGAAATTAGTTATATACCCACAGTAGAAATAGCCACCGAGAGTGAAAATCCAACACATTTAGTCCAGATTACATCACGTAAAAATGTTGAAATTCATGTTGTCTCATCAGACCACATGGCTGGGGTAAATTCGTTGGTCCTGGACAATCCAGTTTCTGCTTTTTACTAGTGGAACTTACTTGGCTGTCTCTATATTATTCTCTTCCTTTGTGATGCAGTTGAATACAACGGCCGATTCCGTTGATGACCATGTGGAAGCTGCGAATATCGGTACACCAGAGTATAACAGGGAAGATGAACACAACAGCACGTCACATGGAGATGGTGATGAAGATGACGATGAAGATGACGAATCTGAGCAACCAGGGGAAGTGTCCGTCGGTAGAAAATTGTGGACCTTCTTCACGTCATGATGTCTAGGGTTTTTGGGTAGTTTCTTGGAACAAAATTGGCAGCCCCATTGCTTTACCCTGTATTAGAAATTCAAACAGTAATGCTTTTAGGGATGTTGAGCGTCTGTTAGTTCCTTTTTCCATATTAAACATTTGTAATTAAGTAGGATCTGTGATGATTTTGGTTCCGAAGTTCTTAGTTGGTTCTGTGTATTAGAACTTATTTTATGGCTTGTTTTGGTGAACTAGAGTACGCAGAGATAATTTTATTCTGTGCCTTCGTATTTTTCTCCTTTATTATCACTTTCTAGTACTAGTTAAAGACCGAAATCATAAAATCTTATGGTCAAAATGTCATGTCAGAACAATATTTTAAATGTTATTTTGTTTCTAATGTGGAGAAAAAACTACCACTGCTTGCAACGGGTTCAACACGTCTCCTCAGTTCTTGTATTTGAGTCATAACGGGGTGTTCTGCTAAGTAGGATGAATCATATTAGAATGCAATTTTTCTACAAAATCGAAGTTGGTTCTGTTAATGTGTCCGCATGCAGAGGTGGTTTTATCTTATTCATTCATTAAATTCGAAGTACACTGGCGGAGTTTATTATTTTTACAAATGTCAGATACCAACTCTACACACAGGCACATTATCAGAATCAATTTCAGTTTTGTAGAAAAATTATATAGGAGCGTGATTGAAATAAAGGTGAATTCAATTGATTAATGCTTGTGTTCGATTAAAGTTCATCATTTCGCCTCCAAAAAACTTGATCAAATTAAATCATCATCATACAACGAATGTCACCCCAATTTAATATTTGACCATATTTTTCCAATCCAAAGGAAAATTCTATGTAAGATCTTAGGACCTTGCGTACAAGAAATTTCAGCTGAAACTTTCCACACAGACTCCTAAACAACTGAAAATTTCTACACAATTGACCTTAATATTCAAACAGCAATTACGTGCGTATCACTTCGAAAAGTCTCTCTTGCAACTCTTCTCTCTCTCTCTCTCTCAAAGATATTAAAGTGATCAAAACTGACTTAAAAATTTCATCACAAACAAAAATAAAGGTGTTTTAGTTAGAACTCGATATCAGTCTTTTCAACACTCAAGTAGCCATACGATACTGCGCTTACTATTATTCGTTCAAATGGTACTTCTCGAGAGAATTTGAAGTCAGCAAGCAAAGAACTGTCAACCTCAACTTCATCTTCCTACTTAAAGAACACTCGAAAAGTTGTGTAGATACATTTATCTCCAGAATCGCTTTTCACAAATCTTTCTGATGGCTTCTTCTCATTCTTTATCATCGTCAAGAACTCGAAAACCTATAATTTCTATGTTGTTTCTCGGACTTTTTCTAGTAAATTCTTGCATGGCGATCAGGCCGCTTCCGGGGAGAACACTGATGGAGGAGGATGTTTTCTTGAAATATTACCAATACCAGCAGATGAAGCACTCTTTACCAGAAGGCCTGTTTTCAGCCAGACTACCAAAAGGAAGCATTGTTTCTCCTTCTGCTCCATCCAAAAGGCACAACGGGATGGTTGGTTCTTCTCCTCCGAACTGAATAAACTCTGATCATTCAGGCAACTTCATCACATTCTTTTCCTTTCCCCCCCTCAAATTTTCCCTTTTATTTATTATATTAATTTAGAAGTTTTCTTAGGTGTTGTTTTTGTAATTTGATCGTTCCGATGTGGACTGTATAGAAATATTTGATTGCTTTAATGTTATTGGCTTTGAGTTTATCAACGTTGGTCTTTTCAATATTAATGATAAGAGTAATGTTATTCGTCGCTCTTGGTTAAGAGTTAAGACGTTCAACCAACTTGATTTACTGAACAATTACAGATAATGTCTTTGTTGAGTTTGCATTATTCATTGACTTTCTTTTGTTTTTGAAAGACGTTGATGAATGGATATGCTTAATTTATTTCAATGAAGATATCTGAAAAACACCAATTATTTTGAACATTTTCTTGCACCATTTTTACAAGGACAATTTTTCCAACTCTCAAAAGACCACAGAAATGAACCAATATCTCATACATTCAGCTTAATTTGGACATGCCTTCTAGCTCAGTGGCGCGCTCTGAATCTCGATTATCACTTTGAGCTGAAGGAAAAAGGATTGAATCCACTTTGCACCATGGTTTCCAATGGTCCGAAAAGTGGTTCAGGAAGATTGTTCCAGTCGAACCAATCCCAACCACCCCATTTTTCTGGCTCGAGGTTTTGAGGCATCTGAGTCGGATACTTGAGGACTGCACGCAGAAGGATTGCAACAATGTGCACTGGTTTTTCTTCTCCAGACATGACATTGTTTTTCACGGTTAAATACTCGATCTTGTCAATGTCTAGTCCAGTTTCTTCCTTTACCTCTCTTGCTGCACATTCCTCAATGTTTCCCCTGAAAAGCCAAAAAGGAATTGAGATATTCAATGGAGAATAGACTTGGAATATTGGTAAAAATATCTCTCGCCACACCATACGCAAGATAATCCCACTCAACACACATAATTTCAGATGATTACGTTATTATGACTTTCGAAATGTCAAAAGCAAGAGCGCATGCATGTGGAAGTTGCTTTTGAAATTGTTCGACTAATTTTTTTTTTTTTTAAATTCTCCCATCATACTTAGAAGAGCTTTTGGACAAAACTTTATGAAGAATTTTTATAAGAAGTTGAAGCTAATCCAAATAGATATAGAATAACCACTAGATCTCAAGAAGAGATTCAAAAAAGAAATTACGTAGTGTGCAACTTACCAAACTCGAGGTGGCCGCCGGGTAGCGCGTACGTGTTGTAGCCAATGGCGGACAGGCGCTGGCCCAACAACACCTTGTCGTCCTTCAATAGAAACACCACCACCCCAACTTCCGGAGCAAAAGCCCTTCCACGATTCTCCATTTTCTTGAAAACCCACCTTAGAATAGAAGAGCGAAGATTGAGGCTGGAATATATAGGAGTTGGGGGGGGGGGGGGCTAATTAATTAAAGTTTTCAGTTGAATGCACTATTGACTATTGAATGCACTAAAAAAATATTAAACAAAAGAAATATTAATGGTGTAAATTTTATTTTAGCAATAAATAAATAGAGAATTTCATTTTTCCCGCTTATGTATATCTATAAATAATAATTTCATAATAATACATTAACAATATATACATTAACAATTTGTAAAGTTATAAAAAGTGGAGAATTAATTAATTGCTTGGAGGTTACGAAATTTAGGCGTAGAAAATGGACTTATTGTCATATTATATATGTTTATATTAAACAAAAGCCTTTACTTTTGACCACCTTTAACACCAACCAATTGATTAAATATAAAATATATAGGAATATTGTGTTTTTTCTCTGATAAATCTTTAATAATGTAAATAAATTGCATGTGAAGTCCCTAATATTTTGGGAAAGCTACTATCGATTCTCAAACCAATTTTTGGTTTATCTCGGCCTCAAGTTTTGAGGCTGAGATAAAACAGGTGAGATGCCAGTTTCTTATTAGAAACCGGACTCTGTAAGGAATCTAGCCCTTTCTTTAGAATTAGCCGATGACTCTGTCCTCTATACTCTTTATTCCTTACTGTTTAAACAAGGGATTTTTCTATAGTTTTTGGCATTAGAAAAACCGGTTTTTCTATAGACACTATTTTATAGTGTCTATTAGACACTATCTTATAGCGTTTAATGGATTACGTGACAGACTCTCAATGGACACATTGGGGGATCGATCTTTCAATATGTCTAATGAGAGCATGTCACATAATTCATTGACTCTATACATAGAGTACAATGGACAGTATAGAATGTGCCCTAGATGAAGTGGACAAAACCCACGATTTTCTATCTAAAAACGAAAAAGAAATATTCATTTTGATTGGATTGATGCGACAATATCAATTCATGAAACTAGGGGAATCCGCTGGCCTTAGATACAGATAAATATCTCACACTTTATCTATTTATTTATTTTTTGCTCAAAATATTTCTGAAATGCTCTTCATTATGGAAGTTATTATATGATCCTAGAACAGAACAAGGTTGTTCCAGAAGATCCATAGTGATTGAATTATTCATAGATTCATGGTTATCAGATTAATCTAAACATTTGAAGTTTGAATATTATTGTCTTTTTATAGAGGACCACGACATATAGATCTTTAATTATTATTATTATTATTATTCTCACTCGTGCGTTGCACGATATCTAAAAGTAATAATAACAATAGTAATTTTAGGGAGACATATTTATCTGGTATGAAAAAATGACATGTATAGCTGTTGTTGTCAAATATGACGAAAACCAATCGACAGAGAAGACAACAAAAAACAGAATTAGGAAATGAAGCAAGGTATGCCGTAGCAAATCTCCTTAAGATAGATTTAGCCCTCGTTAATGATAAGTGCACACGGAATACGAACGTCTGTCTCCCAAGATATAACGCTCCTTCCAAGATCGACACCGTACTTTTATACTAACCTTGACAGTCGAACCTTCTCCGATAATACTCTTCAATATTCGAAATACTCTTTACAATAAAAGGGATAAATTTAGAAATAAGGAATAAACGATATATTTCAGATATTTTTGGAATGAATAAAATGATTTTTAGGGGTCCCTATACATAGACGTTGGAAAGACACGCCTTCAAAAGACACGACTCTAATAAAGGTCACAACTGTTGGAATAATACATTATAAAAAGACACGTCTTTAAAAGACACGACTCTTATAAATGTTACAATATTTGAAATAATGCCTTATAGAAAAGATACAATGGTTAGGAAATAATTATGTTTAAAAGTCACAAACATTCACTCATGAGACATGACTATTTGTTTAAAAATATTCTAGAACATTCTAGAATATTATAATATTTAATTCTAACGTTTTACGAGTTTAAGCGATACCTGTGACATTAATTTCTCATTCACCCAAAATTGGTTTAGAAAAATTAATTCAAATACGAAATAAAATTAGAATCTAAAATCCAATAACCAAATAATAATATCCGCTTAAACAATTCTCAAAGTGGTTAATACTGACTTTGCGTACTAATTTCCAATAGCTGTCAGCTATGTATTTGATAATCGTGGGCCTTCAAATTCGCCACTTACATATAAACAACTAATTCATGTTTACCAACTAACAAATATCAGTTATTTAGACCAAATAAGCATATATACTTAGAATTACTCTAATAACAAAGGTCAATAAATTTTTTTACAAAAATTTAATAAATTATTAATACAGTCAGTTGAGTCATATGTTAGTATTATGAGATATAAGTCTTGATAACTATTCTATCATATTTAAATTTATTTATTTGTCGGTAATACTTTTTACACTAGTTAATTCTTTTTTTTTTCATACAGTGTGTATAGGGGGTGGGAGGGGAATTAATATCAGTTATTCATGTTAAATAAATATTTCTCCCTATAATTACTCTAATAATAAATATCAATGAATTTTTATACAAAAATTTAATATAAATTATTAATACAGTAAGTTGAGTCATATTAATATTATGAAACATAAGTTTTTTTGACCTTTATATTATATTTGAATTTATTTGTCAGTAATACCTTTTGTATCAGTTAATTCTTTTTTTTTGATACAATGGTATAGGGGAGGGGAGAGGCGGATGTGTTTCAATCCAGGACATCCTGTTTAGAATGTGAGAAACATAACTGCCATAGCACTTATTTGAATTACAGTACTAGTTAATTATACATATATAAATAAAAATTAATTAAGGTAATTCAATAAAAATAAAATGTTTAACAAAAATTGTTGAACAACTATTACAGTGCAACCGTATCAATATTCGGTCTATCTCTCAAATAAATAATCTAACTCTAAATACGGTAATACTTAAATTATCAAAAGTTTCAATTTAATTATAGAATCGACATATTAGAGTAAAAAATAATTGATTTTTGCATTACAATAACCATATAAAAATTTCTTAAAAATTTATTAAACATTAAAATTTACAATTAATGTTACAGATTTTTAGAAATTTATTAGATTAGAGACGCGCTATGCTTGAGTTTTCGAATCATAAAAATTACTATGTGCTTTTTTTGAAATATAATTCTCAAATAATTTCGTGTTCGATTTGATAAGTGACAGATTCCTAATTCAAAATACTTGGCTAAAGAAACTATTGTGAATTAAGGATCGAATATGGGTTAATAAAGGAAAAAGTGAATATTATTTAAAAAATTAGTATAACAATCTAAAAAAAAAAGATAAAAATAAAAATACAAAAAAAGAATTAAATGATATCACTAAAAATCTTATAGAGCTAGAAACCTTATAGAGTCAGAAATCTTAGAGAGCGAGAAAAAGAGCGGGAAAAGCCATTATTCTCTTATTATATATATAGATATAGATATACATATAGATTCTTCTTCTTCTTCACAAATGGGAATTAATTTGCTCGTCTTGCAACAATTGTTCCTTGTTCAATTTTAAAGAACAATTGTTGAGTTTCAACTGTCCATTAATTAAGGATGCTAATTGAAAGCAAAGTTTATATGGTAAAACAGTAACGCAACTGAGTTAAGACACATTGCTAGTTAACGCTAGTTTTAGCAAAATTATGTTCATCTTTAAGTTGCCACAATCCGATCATCAAACTTCAGTTTGCTTATAAATATGATCTTTTTAATTGTTATCTCTAGATATCGACTCTATATTGTTGTGTAACATGAAAATTACATAATGCATATTTATTTATTACGAATTGTATCAAAGTTTTCTCTTCTACAGTGACAAAAAAAAAAGTTAATTTCATGTCCGGTATGTCACCCACCTCTTTTTTTCTCAAATTCTCCCCCTTCCCCTTCCCCATTCTTCTTTCACTTGCAATTAATTCTATGATCAGATTCACCGCTATTAGTTCCACAGTTCATCTTAGACGTATACATTTCTTTAGTAATAAGTTAATATTATAATAATGGAAGGAAACCTGGTCACAATAGACACATAACTGTAATTTGATTTGTTGCACGAGTCTATAAAGAAACAACAAAAATGGTGGCACCAATCGCTCTATACTCACCACCTGTCGCCATTCTCCTTCCTCCTCTCTATGCGCCAAAATTTCACATCCCCACACTGCCAACACTCCTTAGTTTTCTTCCCATAAACGCCCTCATTCCCAACGCTTTCACCAACAATCCATCCTCCCAACACACCTACACCTGACTACGTATATATATTTTTTGCTCCATAGTGTTAATCGATACACAGATAAGGGATCAACAATGACGGACATAACTGATGATATTGCGGAGGAGATATCGTTTCAGAGGTATGAGGATGACTGCAGGCTACTGGAAAGCCTCCTCAAAGATGTGCTTCAGAGAGAAGTTGGAACTCATTTCATGGAAAAAGTTGAGAGGACCAAAGTCCTTGCTCAGGTCCCTTCAAATCGTATTTGATTTTATTCTTCTTTTTAGACTACTCTGTCTCTTTCTTCTGATCGATCGATTTCTGTTCTTGGGTGAAAATTTAATGTTTTCTAGTGATGAACGTGTTGTTATATGTATATGGTTCTTAATTCTTTATTTTTCAGATAATATTTTAACTTTAATGTCTCTGTGGATATTGTGGGATTTTTATTTCTTCCTTTCTGGGTACGACTTGTGAGTTGGTTTTGTCTTCTCACCGTTTTAGAAAAATAAAATAAATTTAAATGCGTGCATTATGCGTATAAGATTTCGTTGAGGAGTGATCGATGATGTCTATTGTCATTGATTATATTTGGTTAAGTTCCGTCCTCGTCTCCTATTTGGACTTCTAATGTGATGTTTTATGTGCTGAATTGCTCAAAAAATCCAGAAATTATTCTTGCGTACACACATCTATGCACATGGCTATATCATGTCGTATATTCTCATTCACGTGCAAACTGCATGCTTTATAAATGTTGCACGATCGCATGATTTAACTGCTTATTAAAGATAGTTGAACTAGATTTTCCAACCCTAAAGAAGATTTTTTTCTTTCAATGTATACACAGGATGTTAGCTCTATACACTTGCATTTGCATATATCTGAAAATAATCAAACATTAATCATTTTCATTTATATTTGTGCATGTCCTTGCAAGGCAAAGTATCACACGTACTAGGTAGAGTATACATCCATGAATGGCACACTGTTTTTGTGATCATACGAGTATTGATTTGATGTCGTACTATGGAAGGCTTTTCATGTTATTGCAAGTGCTTTACTTTTTCTTATGCTGTAGAGCGCATTTAACATGAGGGTGGCCTCAATTGAGGGCACAGCAGAGATGCTCGAAAAACAACTGGCAACAGAGCTGTCAAACATGTCACTAGAGGAAGCTTTGTCACTAGCACGTGCATTCAGTCATTACTTAAATTTAATGGGGATTGCAGAAACTCATCACAGGTATATTGAATCTTTTCTTCTTTGTGGGATATTTTGGTTATATATACTTGTTATAGTAATTTGCTCTTCGGAAGTATCTGGTGGACAATAATGCTGTTCCAGAACTTGTAAATTATTAATTATACAAAAGTACAAAACAAGATGAAGAGATCTGTTATGGCCATTACATATACTTCCAAGCGGACAAATGGTAGATAATGTTGGTTCACATTGACAAAATAACAGGACGGGACAAACATAAATGTATCACCAAGATTGATTTAAGTACATGTACATTTTGAGTCTATTACAAAGTGGATGCCATAGTTCCTTTCTGGTCTTATCTGGGATAAAGAACCCCCAGTTTCCGTACATGTATATATTGATTCTTCTGTTAATACTAGATAGTGCGTCATCCGTATATGCGGATCTCATGCTATAAAACCCACATGGTTCTGAATCTATTCTTTTGGGCTCCAATTTCATCTATGACATGCATACACATTTTTTATGAATTGGTATGGATTACTATCTTTAGACTTGAGTTGCCAATTACTCACATTTTCCTATTTTCCTTTACTGTATAGCTAACAGCTAATCTAAATTTTTTCTATCATATATAATCTTTTAATTCCAACATCATGATACTGACTACTGCAATTGTAGTTTAAGATTAAGATCTTCTGATTTTTTTAACTTCTCTAGTAACCAAATGTCAAATCATGCAGAATTACAAAGGCTCGAAGTCCATCAACATTAGCGAAGTCTTGTGATGATACTTTCAATCAGCTTTTGCAGGGTGGAGTTACTCCAGACGAGCTTTACAACACTGTTTGCAAGCAGGTATGTTGTTACCATTCCTTAGATATATTGAGTTTTACTAATCAAATAGCTGTTTATGCACTAATATCTGCCGGTTATTATCTTGATTTATTTTTGCTGTAGGAGGTTGAGATTGTTCTGACAGCACATCCCACTCAAATAAATCGGCGCACCTTACAATACAAGCACATAAGAATTGCGGTACATTTTCTATAGCAAGTTTTTTAGTATGTTGATTTTAACATGTGCAGGATGAGATTTTATAAAACTCTAATATTAACGTTGCATCTTTTCTTTCTTTCTTTATTTTTTCCCCACTTTTGGTTCGGGTGGGGGTTGTCTTTGCAGCATCTTTTAGAGTATAATGATCGACCTGATCTGGGGCATGAAGAACGAGATATGCTAATAGAAGATTTGGTAAGTGTTTGCTCTCTAAGCTGCAACAAAGTGAATGAGCATAGTTCACATATTTTGTGGTCTTTGCATTTTTCTGAATTTTGAGGTTAGAGAGATCACTTCAATATGGCAAACCGATGAGCTAAGGCGCCACAAGCCCACTCCAGTTGATGAAGCCAGAGCTGGTAAATTTATGATTTCAGATATATTTAAGTTTATTACTTTATTTTCTATTACACTATCTAAAAACTGTATGTTTTCTTTTCAGGCTTAAATATTGTGGAACAGTCACTTTGGCGTGCTGTACCTCATTATTTGCGCCGCGTCAGCAATGCTTTAAAGAAGGTCGTCATTGTTCAGTAATCTACAAATCTTTTAAATGCTATGCCATTTTTGTCAGTGAAATTGATTTTTTGATACTGCTGTCTCAGCATACTGGAAGGCCGCTTCCCTTGACATGTACACCAATAAAATTTGGATCTTGGATTGGAGGTGATCGAGATGGAAATCCAAATGTGACATCAAAGGTGATTTCTTTTATTATGCCATTTATTCTGTAAAATACTTTTGCAAGAACACGTTATCTGCATTTATATTTTGTTGACATATGGCACAATAATAAAGACTATTCTGCCATTGTTATGGTATTTTTATTTTTTATGACAAATAGTAAAATTAAAAATTAATTACAGAAATTCTGGAAAACTAGAAGCATGGATATTCTACTTTAAAGGAAAGAAAGATTTCTGCTTAAGCAAGTACACATGCTCTTTACTGAATTAATGTCATGTACCATATATCTATTTTAGTTATTTGTTCTAAAACAACAAACATTCCTGCCAGTTCCCACCAAGAGAGGCATTGTTTAAGTCCATTATTCTGGTCCCTAATTTTCCCCCTATTGTTAGATGATATTCACAAGTAGTTTGGTTAAATCTCTGTTATTACTGCTAAGTTATTGTGATAATTATAAACAAATAATAAGCAACTCAAGGATATTATTCTTCTTCTTACAAGAAGGTCCTGTCAGGTTGGTTTTGATTTACTTCTCTTCCAGAATCCCAGCTCCATATTTAGACTAAACCCTGATGTTATACCATTATTATAGTTTCATCGAAATATTTGCTCTTTCTTGTATCAGGTGACAAAGGATGTATCTCTTTTATCCAGATGGATGGCTATTGATCTCTACATACGGGAAATTGATAGCCTGAGATTTGAACTTTCTATGAACCAGTGCAGTGTTCAGTTATCACGGCTGGCACATCAAATTCTAGAGAAAGGTTTGGCATACCAGTGTTTTTCTGTTTCTTTTTTTGGCTTAGAGATACAGCTAGTGGTGACATTATTATTCAAACTAACGTAGCATGTAGGGAAGCTTGCAACATATTTTACTCTTCAATGACTAATCTTGTGGACGTCAGTATCTCCTCTAGTTTCTTACATTTGATTTTTCCAACAAGACTTAGTATGCAAATATGCTGAAGATAATGGTTAAATAATATAGATTCAACAGTATCCAAATATTTTGTTTCCAAAAAAAAAAAAAAAAATTAGTATCCAAATATGTTGAAGATAATAGTTAAATAATATAGATTCAACATTATCTAACAGCTTAGGTTTGTGGATCAAGTGGTCTGGCATTAGAGAGTGCAAATATTCTGGATTCAAGTCTAGTCATTAGTTGTTTAAATAAAATAGGCACTTATTAGTTTCTGGCCCAAAAAAATCTCACCTGAGGAGTGAGATCAACATGGCTGGCTCATAAAGAAGTGAATAAAAATACAGCAACAAAGTATTATGATGGTTTTCATGATTACCTGCCTTTTTAACGAAGATGGTTTCCTTCAGCATCATATCTGTATTCAAGTCTTCATGAATTGGCACTACTTCTTTCTGAGTTCATTGTAAAGTATACCACACCAGTACAATCCCATTCTAGTTTTACATCCCTGCTGAAATTACCTGATTAATATAAACCCAAAGTTACATATCGAACTGTCAATTATTCTCTATTTTAATATGTCAGTCAAGGTAAACGGTGTTGATGTTGTGTGTTTTGAGCTGGTCTTCGACCCTTTTTTGTGAATGCATTACTCTTTAGATGAGCTGGGGTGCTAACTCTGCGTACGCATGGTGGCTCTTATGTTTTTCAGAAAAATCATCAGAGGATCGGTATGAGAGTAGGAACTCACCATCATATCGGAGTCAATCAAAGCAACATAGTCAACATGCTTCATCACTTCCAACACAGCTTCCAACTGGGGCCGATCTACCCTCTTGGACAGGTTTTACCCTTGTTCTTGGCTTCCTTCATCCATGTATGTAAAACGTCCATTGAGACAATAGGTCCTTACGTTTTCAATGATCACAATGGCAAATTGATATGGTTGTAAGTCATGTTATTTTTTCATCAAAAGCACAAATACTAGAAAAATTTACTTCAAACTTTATATTGCTTTGTTGTAGGATGCTTTTTACGTTCTTTACTGTCATTATTTTCCCCTGATATTCATAGTCTTTCAACATCCTTCTCTCTGTATTTGTTCCCTCTGTGCTGCAGATGCCTTTCATTGTTCATTGAAGACTAAAATGTAGTGTACTGCGCTCTAAGTTTTTCCATCTCTTCTTTGATTCCTTATCCGATGGTTTGTTGAGTTTTTTCCTTGAGTATCTCAAGAATAAAAGTGCTAAATTTTTTTTTTGGTGCTTTCCTGTTTTCACAATCTCCTTAAAATTTAATTTTTTTCTTCTGCATTTGGTATTATAAACTCCTATCATGACCATTTTTAAAGATGTTGAACTGATTCTTGCAATGCTATTGATGCTTAGATGCAAGTGTGATAATTTATAAATTGCCATGGTGGTACAACTTGATGTCCCATGGCATCTAGTAATGCTTGTGTCTGGACAATCTTAAGGCTTCATGTTCTTGGAAGGTGAACTCATTAGTCAGGCTGATTAGTTTGCAATGCCTTTCCTTTTGTTAGAAACTTTGTTCTAAGCCGTAGTCACATGCCAGTGCAAGCCCCCATTTGAGTCATTTTCTAACTTTTTTTAGTCCGATTTTGCATCAAAGTTCTGATGAATGAATGGTAATGAGACTTCAAATAAGGCCGTTGCTTTCCCACAAAACTATGTTAAATCACCCCATCTAAAGTTTTATGCTGTAAGAGGATTGAAATTCACTTATATGTCTATATATATTTTTCTTCTAAAGGCCATGTGTTGTTACTCTTCTAGTTTTGTAGAATTTTTTATTGTGCATTCTATTTACGCATTTGTTGGAAAATGATCAAATCAGTTGCTAGAAACACTAATCTTTTGTAGAACGAAACCATGCGGAATCTCGCTATCCTCGGCTAGATGTTCCTGGGTCAGAGTTCAAGCCATTGAATCGTCAGGTGAATTAAAATTTTAAAGCATATATTCGTGTATAAATTAGCCATTTAGCCTCCTTTAATGAAGTCATTTATTTATTTGTTTGTCTCTCTTGCCTAACAGGATGGTAAAGCTTCTTCTAAAGCTGAAGGATCTACCTCTGATGTTAGAAAACTATCTATCAAAACATCTGGGAATGGAAATGTGTCGAATTCGGGCAATCCTCCCATCACTCCAAGATCTGCTTCGTTCAACTCTAATCAACTTCTAGCTCAGAGGAAACTGTTTGCTGAGTCTCAGATAGGACGGACCAGTTTCCAGAAGCTACTTGAACCAAGTTCTTCTCAGAAGCCAGGAATAGCTCCTTATAGAGTTGTTCTGGGTAATGTGAAAGAAAAGGTACTGTTTCGTCATTGCGGTCTTGCATACACAGTAGCAATTTTATCATAATATGGTCCTGAGTTTCTATTCCTAGCTATATCAATTAAATAAGTTCAGTTTGAGAAATCCTTCTGTGATTAGGCAGGAAAATACTTCATATATTGTGCTTCTATACAATTTCAAAAATTTTGCCCCTTTTCAGTACTGTGATAAGTTTGTGGTCGCAAAGTTAAGGGGAATTTGCCATTCTGCACCATTGGAATTACAGAAAATAATGAAATTGTGTAACGTGTACATCAAAATAATCTGGCATAGTCGTGTAGTTGCAGACTTGTATTGTAGGATATCATCTTCAAACATATAAGAAGATGCTATTTTCTTGCTATTTATTTAATTTTGAGCTAATAATATTTACCATAATAACATTTGACAATTTCTTAATCGTGAAAATGAGTAAGAAAACATATTTGCTTACCATTTACCATATTAACATTTGTACTTCCCCCTTTTGAGCAAACATATGTACTTCCCATTTACTATAATAACATTTGACAATTTCTCACTCATGAAAACAAAGACAATGTCAGAAGGGCAAGTCTTTAACTCTAGATTTTGAAATTCATTATTATGATGCCTGGAAAGATATTTGCTCCTGATAATCATGCACAAAATTTTGGTAGTATCTATAGTTGTCTATATTTTTGTTAACTTAAGCAATTGAGGACCCGAAGAGTTCACATACTTCCTTTTGAGTTCTGAATTAGTATTGAACTTAATCAATTTTGATAATTATCTGTAATGGAAACGTTGAACTTAATCCTCATGGTTATCCCTGGTGGTGAAACAGTAGTAATTTTCCATGCAAGTAATTGTTGTTATGACACAGAAATTATTGCAGTAAATTGTTTGAAATTTCTACGCTATCTAGTTTTTGCTTTCAAGGATATTATTACGCATGTTTGGAGGAATTGGAGTACAAGAAGCTCTTACACGTTTTCAACTTCTGATTTCTGTCTTTAAATTCAGCTTTTAAAGACACAGAAGCGGCTGGAACTCCTTCTAGAAGAGCTTCCTTGTGACCAAGATCCTTGTGATTATTATGAAACTTCAGTTCAACTCCTTGAACCACTGCTGTTGTGCTATGATTCACTGGTATTTTAGCTTTCTAACGCTTTTATTCTATGACTAATCCTCAAGAAATATAAAGAAGAAATTCACAAAATAAATTAAATAAACAAACTAAATATTCACCTATTAAGCCTTTTTATCAGAACACGCATTAGCTGAAACTGCAAATTTTGCAGCAATCTTGTGGTTCTGGAGTCCTAGCTGATGGTCGGCTGGCTGACCTGATTAGACGTGTTGCAACTTTTGGCATGGTTTTAATGAAGCTTGACCTTCGTCAGGTAGTTCTTCATCCTGGATCTCAGCAATGATGTTTCCGATGCAATGAGTTAAATGTTTCATAATGTGCCAGGAATCTGGTAGACACTCAGAAACACTGGATGCAATTACCTGTTATCTAGATATGGGCACCTTCAGTGAGTGGGATGAAGAGAAAAAACTTGAATTCCTGACCAAAGAGCTGAAAGGAAAAAGACCTTTAGTCCCTCCAAGTATAGAGGTAACTATATTACTTTAACTTTTGTTTGTCTGGGGGTTTCAAATGCAAATTTCTCTCTTAATGCTATGCAATTTGTGTCCATTTGTCTCTTATATATGTGGATAGTCAAAATCTCTTATGTCACATACAAACAGCTAAAGGTGCTACCAGTACACGCCAACGGGTTCATAATTATGGCAAATCTGATAGTATTCATTGTTTTTTTAACATGTTCGTACAACTCTCTTTAGAGTTCTAGGGTAAAGTACTTGGAATTTGAGCAGATTTGTACTGAATTTTGTTGCTACATCTATTATTTACTATTACCAACTTTAGCATATTTGTAATTGTCTTTGTTATTCATCTTTTTTTTTTTTTTGGGAAGCAAATACAGAGAAAGATCTTCATATGCCTTGGTACCAGGACAAACCATTAACAAATATGGAGTGCTTGGACTCTTGAAATCTTCCTCATTGCATTAACCAATTTTTCTAAGGAAATGACCCTTAAGGAACCAATTTTACCAAAAAAGGCAAGAATCACTGGTGGTTTCTTGCTTTATTGGGCAATGTTGGTTCCTAAGGTCGTTTCCTTAGAAAATCTGTTGCGTTAACCCAAGAGCTCTCTGCATCTAGTCACTTTTCTTAACGATGCAAGGATGTCCTCACAAAGTTACATTGCCATATTTCTCTGTTTGGACCTTTTCTTTTCCTTCTGTCCTTGATGTTATGCTAACTTCATTTTCTCTCCTAAGGTTGCTCCTGATGTGAAAGAAGTACTAGACACCTTCAGAGTAGCAGCTGAGTTGGGAAGCGATTCACTCGGAGCATATGTGATTTCCATGGCCTCCAATGTATGGCTAGTAATATTTTCTGATCTCCCAGTTATAACTACAGAATTGATGTCATGCCATCGAAATTTCTTGATGCAATTGCTTTTTCTCTTTTTCGTTGCCTCGGATCAATAACATTACTTGTCTTTACCAAATGACAGGCTACACGACGCTCTTCCGATCTGCTTTTACAGAAAGACGCTCGTCTTGCTGTTGCTGGAGAACTGGGCAGACCATGTCCTGGTGGAACGTAAGATATCTCTTCTAATTTCCCATTTAATGTGAAATCAAAATGCTTCCAGTTAGAATTTCACCAACAAGAATCATGTAACTTGATGTCTTTGCCAACAAGAATGATAAGTGTTACAGCATCGGAAATCTGCCCTCATTTTTTCCTATTGTTATGACAAAGAAACTTCCATAGATCTTTTAAGGTTCTATATTCAGTTAACTTATTTTCCCCCACTAAGAGGAAACCTTCTGCCATTCAGATAACTGGTTAATAAAAAATATATATAGCACATTCTTCTGTTTTGTGCACAGGAACTCAGGCTGTCTGCCAACTAATTTTTCAGGCAAATATAATCTTATGTAGTGTATATTGAGTGATATAGCGGTAACCCATCCAACAAATATCGACGAATAATTGTGACAATAAGATTAGGAAAGTATTTTCAAATTGTATAATTACTGGTTCCCCCTTGTGTTCTTGTTGGATAAAATATTTGCAGAACTGATTGCTTCTGTTTTTGTGCATATGCGTGATGTATATCTCACCGAAAAAAATTTCCTGATAGGCTGCGAGTAGTGCCTCTTTTTGAAACGGTGAAGGACTTGAGAGAAGCTGGATCAGTGATAAGAAAACTGCTATCAATTGATTGGTATCGGGAACACATCATAAAGAACCATGGCGGACACCAAGAGGTGCTTTGGGCTTTGCATATTTTCCCAATGTTTTAAGTTGTTAACCTTGGGCCATGTCAAGTAATAATTCTCAACAGGTGATGGTTGGTTACTCGGACTCGGGCAAAGATGCTGGCCGCTTAACTGCTGCCTGGGAACTTTACAAAGCTCAAGAAGATGTTGTGGCTGCATGCAATGAATATGGAATAAAAGTTACTCTGTTCCATGGGCGGGGAGGGAGTATTGGACGTGGTGGTGGTCCAACATACCTTGCCATTCAATCCCAACCGCCTGGTTCTGTTATGGTTAGTTTTCTGTTGGTGGCTGCCCTTAAAACTCCTTTCAATTTCATTTTGATTGATTCTAAAAATGTCTTTGGGCTATTCTTTTGGTGATAAGTAGCATGTACTTGGTGCATGTTGTCTGAGAAATTGCATGAAAGATTCCTCCTGTCAGTTCTGCTGCAGTTCATAATAGAGGTTTCTCTTCTCTTAAGCTCATAAAATTCTCCATCATCTTATAGGGAGCTATAACCTTTCCTGACCTTAAGAGTAATGATGATAAATTAGTATATTCTTAATAAAAAAAAAAAAATATTGCGTGTATTTCACATTCATTTGCTTTCATTTTAATAAATCAATGAAATCTCAAGAAAACAATTGATTTAGATATTTAGCTTCTATAGTTTAGACGATTATATGCTAGCACATTCACCGCGAGTTGAGCTTACATGAATTCGTAATTTGCTTGAATTTTCAGGGTACTCTACGATCAACAGAGCAAGGAGAAATGGTGCAGGCTAAGTTTGGATTACCCCAGATGGCAGTTCGGCAGCTTGAGATCTATACAACTGCGGTGCTGCTTGCTACCTTACGCCCTCCCCTTCCACCTAGAGAACTGAAATGGCGCACGGTGATGGACGATATTTCAAAAATCAGCTGTAATAGTTACCGCAGCACAGTTTATGAAAACCCAGAATTTCTTGCCTACTTCCAGGAGGCTACACCTCAAGCTGAGCTCGGCCATCTCAACATTGGAAGTCGTCCAACTAGGAGAAAGAGTTCAGCCGGAATTGGACATCTTAGGGCAATTCCATGGATATTCGCATGGACTCAAACTAGATTTGTTCTGCCAGCTTGGCTAGGAGTAGGTGCAGGCTTGAAGGGTGTTTGTGAGAAGGGGCACACTCAAGATTTACAAGCAATGTATAAAGAGTGGCCCTTCTTCCAATCTACTGTTGATCTCATAGAAATGGTTCTTGGGAAAGCAGATATTCCTATTGCTAAGCATTATGACGAAGTTTTAGTCTCAGAGAAACGGCAGCAGCTTGGTGCAGAGCTGAGGAGGGAGCTTCTGACTGCAGAACAGTGTGTATTGTCCGTAACTGGACATGAAAAGCTGTCAGAGAACAATAGAATCCTGCGGAGGTTGATCGAGAGCAGGCTTCCATATCTTAATCCAATGAACATAATGCAAGTTGAGATCCTGAAGAGGTTAAGATGTGATCAAGAAAATAATAAACTTCGTGATGCACTTCTTATCACCATAAATGGCATCGCTGCTGGGATGAGGAACACTGGATAGATATCCAAGAACATACTTGAGAACTCGTTGAGAGATACACTCCAAAACTTTTGTAGGATTTTATTCACGTGATTACTTTGTTCGGCTATTATGTGTCTCCATATGAGCCTTGCCAATAGATTTGAAAATTTTATTTTCTTCAACTGTTGAAAGTGTTCGATCATGCTGCTGATTTCCCTTCTTTTGCATATTGATAGGGCCTTTTTGTTGATCTCCATTGTTGATTTGCACTACCATTCCCTGGTGACTTGATGTAAAATTAGTCATCTTTAATGAATGGATTCTTCGTATATATATATATATATATATATTTGTCTTATTATTTGCATAACTTTTAATTATTTTCAGCTTCTACCATGAAAAAAATATTGTTTCTTCAATAATATTCTTACCTGCAAGTAAACCTTTGTTTTTACATATCAGGAGCAAAGATTGATTTTCATCAAATAGAATCAGCATATTGTTCCTATTGTAAGCATCTGATGCAGCATATGAAAAGGGCTTCCAGTTCAGTTATTCCATTTTCTTGGAGTTCTATTGAGCAAGTGTTATAATTCTTATTCCATCCACACTCAGGAAAGTGGAAATGAACTATAAATTGCAATCCCTATGAGGGAACCAGCTTAAGGTATAGAAAAGTTTCTGAATCTCTTGGTTTGGAAAGTATGGCATCACTCAAAGCTGAGAAACCGGTTGCTTCTCAATCAGGCAAGAAGGAGCCTGCTAAGGCTCCAGTCTCCAAACAGGCTCCGTCAAAGGGCGAGCAGAAGCCTCGCGAGCCGAGGAAGAAGGTATGTCCTTTTTAACAATCATAATATTTGAACAACCCTTCATTCAAAAATTCAGCTGCTATTATCTTTAATATGTTCCTTTCATGAGTTTCTTGAGTTTAAGAGTGATCTAAACCCTTGCAAGTTTGTTAATCTTTTAACCAATATATCCAAAGTGGATTAGTATTTTCATTTATATATATGAATTAGGATAGTCTCCTCACTTTCATGTTTTATTTAGTTGCTTAAACCAGCACAATCAACTATAGTCTATATATGAACTAACACTATCCACCTCGTAAGATACCATGTTGAACTACTCGTATCTTGAAAGATGTCAAAGAAGGCGTAACAGCTTTGTACATGCACGATTTTCTTAAAGGGGTTGTATCAAATCTCGAAGTTCTTCCACCATCTTACAGCTTGTTGGACGATCCATCTCAAGAGCTTGTAGATGAGAAATATTCTTTTGTTCAAATTACCTCTTCAACAATCATATTTCTGCTTGTTTAGATTCTTCTGATAAACTTAAATAATTCTCTTGTTCTTTATTCAACTGCAATCTTATCAGTTGATTTGTTTGTTTGCAGACAACAGGTACTAGGTCTGCAAAAAAATAATAAGTTCAAGGAAGAGTAACACTGGACTATACTACTATGTAACTCTTTTAAGCAGCTCACTTGTGGCTGCCTTTAGTTTTATAATTAATGTTATGTTATGAAACTGCAATGGCTTGTATTTCAGACTTATGAAACCCAATAAAATGAAGATATCTATTTAAAGTCTAATTTCTTTGCAGCGACAAGATAATTTTTTCGTGTTAATTCAATCATCGAACTCCCAAGATTGGATTACAGGTGGATAAAATCGAGCAAATAGTAGTAAGAGCTCGAAATCAATAAATGGAATATCTCCTTTTTAGCTAGGCTAGATTCATGGACGTGAAAAAGAAAAGGAAGTGGTAAAAAAAAGAAAATTATCCTCTTTTTTGGGAAAAAGTCAAAAGCAGTGAAGCAAATGTCTATGACACATAGAGTTCGCACATGCATTGCACGTCTTATTTAAGTAACATGATGTGTAATATATAAACTTAAAAGAGTATATGGTTATTATAATTGTAAAAAGAAGTGATCAAAGGGTAATGAGGAAAAAAATACCTATATGTATTAGGTATATGTAAACCTAACAAACTCGGAAAATGATCTAGCACCATATTATGGGGGCAGGACATACGCGTGGAATGAAAGTACATATTTTGCACATTTTATGATAACATGTGTAATATATTTGAATTAATAATATTGTTCCTGGTTCCCCCCACCCCATACCCCCCAAAAAGAAGTTCATAAAAACTATTGAAATAAGTGATATTAAAAAAAAAGGAACTAAAAAGGCGAACATACACAAACTAGTATGCAGCACGCACATTACACATCTTGTATAAATGTGATTAATAATTAGCATGAAGTTTTGCCTTTTTTGGCGTTCGAGTTGTGCTCTAATTTTAACCCAAACATTTTATTATTATTATTATTATTATTATTATTATTAATTATTATTATTATTATTATTATTATTATTATTATAATATTTTTCGCCCCAAAAAGATCCAAACATTTTTGAATTCTTATATTGGAAAGCAAATTGTCTATTCATTCAAAATAGAAACAAAATATTAAAAATGATATATAGATACTTGTGTACCCCATGCACAACCAACGCTAAATCAAAACCAGCTAAGGACCATACAACTTGTTCAAAGGACTAAATTCCATTGTACATGTTGATTTTCAAAGTATCAGCTTGTGACAAACAAAAATTCTATTCCTCAGAAAAAATTATCTCATACAGACTTACCAGAATGATAGGGTGCTAAAACTGTTACTTAGGAAGTCCATCCAACTTGGAATAAAAAATATCCATATTTCCCAGTATTTTTTTTTTTTTTTTTTAACACAACCTATCATTCATCAACACAACAACGAGGTCAAAAATAGAGGGCTCCTATCGGTCCATGTACATGAGAAATTAGAAGCTAAAGCCACAGAAGCAAGGGTGTGGGCAACTTTATTAGCCTCTCGTCTAACAAAGTTGCAAGAACCATCACCCGCACAAGCTAACTATAATCGGATATCATTCAAAATAGAGAAAATTATTACATCTTCCAGTGACTTAAAGACAGAACATAATGTTGAAGGCATCATGCATCTTGGTGAGGAGCTTCGAGGGGCGATTTGAAATAGGAAGGCATGAAGGTGGTGTAGGAGGGTCAGATTTCTTCTCCTTTGTCCTT
>CAVNYN010275817.1:0-29350 GCA_963692815.1 Nyctanthes arbor-tristis | reverse complement strand
CCTTTTATGTCACTTCTGGGACGAGAAATTCCCTCTTTCCCAATGTAAAGTCACCAACCACCACAGTACTGAGGTTTGAGACAATTAAACCAGATCGTACTAATTCATTCTCTTTATTGGTGCGATAGGTTCCCAAGTTTACTTTGTCGTCAAATACTAGAGATGATTTTGTTAAGAGAGATGGGTCTAAACTCTCATTATCATATCTTGAGTGGATACTGATGGCAGCATCAGTAACTCTCTGACTGGCTTTGTTACCATTTATATGCGTTGTTACCATCCTTCGGTTTGCTTTTTTTTTAATAGCCTCCTATGTTACCATTTACGCGGGTTGTTATCATCTTTCATTTTGATTTTTTTTTAATTTTCAAATGTTACCATTCTCGTCTCGTTATTTTCCTATTTTTTATTATTTTGTTACCACTTTTCGGGTTTGTTAGCATTCTCGTCTTGATGTTATGAATTTTTTTGAAAGTAGTGGCAACGACTACACTAAATTTTTATAGAAAATTTTATTTTATTTTTATTGTTAATGTTATATTTTTTGGGGTGATAACATTTATTTATTATTGGTAACACTGTTACTGTGTTTATGGATGACGTTATCGACAGCTAACAGATGTTCCGAGTTGGAAGTGTTATTGGCTGTACATAAAATAAAGTATTTTTTTTATTGAAAAAATTTATACTTTAAGTAGTTATAATTATAATTACAATTTATAAAAAATAATAATTAATAAAGAATTAAATTTTAATAAAAATTGGTTTAGAGTAGTTTTGAAATAGAAAATGATATTTTTGCAATTACTTTCAATCTAAAGATTTTTTAAAAATATTATTAAAAAGAGTGATTCTTATGTAAAGAATCTTTAAATGATATATATCATCCGATATATTTCTGGTTAACTATTGAATGGAGGCGAATATTCCTAAATGTGGGCCCGACTATTAATTCAAATGCCCATTTAAATTAGGTGAAGAGCCCACAAAGTTGAATACTTAGCCCAATACTAGAGGCCCATTGACTTGATTCTTGAATTGAGATCCATTTAACTGAGTGGTGAGAAATCAACAAAGGCCTAATTTAAATGGTTCTCAAAATTGGGCCCATATAATACAGACTGGGTTCTCAAAATCGAGCCTTTGTAACATACAAATGGATCTCCCCTGTCCATTTCTGGCACATTTGGTTCAGTAACATATGATTTATTATGGCCCACTTTATGAGCATTTCTACCCGATTTGATCTATCGATCAGGACAATTCAGCAAGAAAATGTCATTTGTAGGTAATTTTTTACAATTTTTTTTATATAAAATAGGTCAAATTTACCATCTTACCCCGCGTATTTTGTAATTGACAAAAATAATCTATTTTGTAAAAGATTTCCTTAAAATAGCGCAACTCGACTGGGTTGTGCGTCAAACATTAGAGTGATACTACATGTACAGATGAGTGTACAAATATATTTATAGATAGAAAATAAATTATGATTTTATCCATATATTATCTATTTCTTTTATTGCGCAACATGTGGTGTGGTGAAATTTTAATTTCACATCCTTTCTATAAACACATATATACATTTATCTATACAAGTAAATTAATTTCAAACGTTGTGTTCAAGTACCAGGACTCTTGTGTAGAAGATATGAATAAAAATACAATAAGCATAAGTTGCATCAATATTCTAAAATGGCTGTAAATAAATACGCACGTCTGTGCATGCATAGACGGGAGAACTTGCATATTGCATTTTTTGTGAAATCCTTCGTGGTGGTGTAACAAATTGTTTTTGTTGTGGATAAGCACCCAAGGAGACCAATCTGAAACCCAAACCCTATTCGCGACCCTGTTAGAAAGTATTAAAATAAAGTTGCAGAAATCAACAAAGAACACAAGATATGTTCGCCTCTCCGTAGAGAGGCCTGGAGTTCACCATAAATGCTACTTCTCCAGTCGAGGCTCCACCAAGGCAGGAAACCCCTTTTCACTAAGCAACATACACCGGTCCTTACAAATACAGACGACCCTATTAATCTACTAAGGATTACATTGCAATCCTCACTACAAGAGTTTCTCAAACAAGAATACAAGGGATCACACATTCAGTTACCTTAGACATAATTACAGAGAAACACTCAAAGGAAGCAAAAGGGAAAAGATGGCGGATGTGTTAACCCTAAAAATGAGACAACAACTTTTGTATGCTCCCAAGGAACGGTCAGATTAGAGCTTCAGAGCAACGGTCAAGATTCAACAGTAAGGGGCCGGACTCATGACATGGAAAAGGGCTAGACTTCTAACAAAAGTGGGCCTGATATTTTTAGGTCATAATACAACAATCTCTACCTTGAACAAAAAATGGCAATAGCTTAGTTTCAAAGAATTCCCAGTTATGGTTTCCTTGCCTCTAAATACCTGCAAATAAATAACACACAGTTAGTTTCTTTTCAAGAAAATCCACAAATGAATAGTCATCAAAAAACAAAATAGTAAAGAAAATAAGTAATAAATCAGGTTAAGTTCTATAACCCTAAACCTGACATGGGTTATCAAACTAGACCTGAAAATACCTAACCTCCATCAATGTTCAGTATTGATAAACAAGACTGAAATTTTCCAACAGTCAGAGGTTTGGTACCCATATCCGATGGGTAAAATTGTGAAGCAATTTTATCAAGATTGAACTCACCTTTTGCCATAACATCTTTGATAAAATACGGCTTAACATCAATATGTTTTGTTCTATCATGGAAGACAGGGTTCTTACATAATTGTATGGCAGACTGACTGTCAGAATAAACAGTCACAGTGCGAAGATCAAAATTCAGTTCTTTCAAGGTCTCTTTCAACCATAAAGCCTCTTTCATGGCTTCAGTGATAGCCACATATTCAGATTCAGTTGTGGAAAAAGCCACGACATGTTGCAATTGGGATTTCCAGCTCACACATGCATCATAGACAGTAAACACATAGGAAGTAGTTGACTTTCTATTGTCTCAAGCATTTGCAAAATTAGCATCCACATAGCCTTTAAGTTTAATGCCATTGGTACAATGTCTAAACACAAGCCTTTTTTCAGCAGTATTTTTCAAATATCTCAAAAGCCATTTTAATGCTTCCCAATGTAGCTTACCAGGGTTAGACATAAATCTTCTCAGAACACTTACAACATATTCAATGTCAAGTCTGGTACAGACCATGAGAAACATGACAAACCCAATAGCATTTGCATAAGGCACATATTTTATATATTCAATTTTAGCCTTATCATTAGGACACTGATCCTTACTTAGTATAAACTGATTAGACAGAGGCGCATTAACAAGTTTTGCATCAAGCATGGAGAGCTTTTCAATGATTTTAAGCACATATTGTTCCTTCTTAAGAACAAGAACACCATTTTTCCTATCTCTCACAATATACATGCCAAGGATCTTTTTAGCATTACCCAAGAATTTTAAGTCAAATTCAGCACTAAGTGAATTAATGACATGTTCAATTAAACCAATGCTAGCATTAATCACAAGCATATCATCCACATAAAGGAGTAAATAGACATAAGCCTTAAAGGATTCATCAAATTTAAAATAAAAGCAGTAGTCATACAAACTTCTCCTAAATGCAAGTTTGGTCATAAAAGTATCAAATCTTTTGTTCCATTGTCTAGGTGATTGCTTTAATCCATACAATGCCTTTTTTAACATACACACATGATCAGGGTGAGACTTATCAATAAACCCAACAGGTTGGTGTATATAAATAGTTTCATCTAAGTTTCCATGTAGTTTTTACATCCAACTGTTTCATTTCAAGGTTAAAATGAGCAAATAGCGTAAAAATGATTCTAACAGTTGTGTACTTAACCACAGGACCACAGGACCAAAGATTTCAGTGTAGTCAATACCTTCCTTTTGTGTAAATCCCTTGGCAACCAATCTAGCCTTAAATTTGGCAAGGCCATATTGGCTGTCACCTTTCTTCACCTTGAACAGCCATTTGCAGTCCACAATGGACTTACCTTTAGGTCTTGGAACCAAAATCCAAGTCCTGTTTTTTTAGCAGTGAGGACATTTCCTCATTCATGGCAGTGACCTAAGACTTTGAGTCTTTAGAACTCACAGCTTCATCATATGATTTTGGCTCATTGCAAACCATTGTTTCAAACACATTAAAGCTCGTAGAGGCAATGTAGTCATTCAAATAACTAGGAGTCCCCATCTCTCTTCTCTCTCTATCTCTAACAAGTTGGTAATCAGGAGAGTTTTCAGGCTCATTGACACACTCAAATTCTTGGTCAGATTCTGTTTGTTTATTATGATCATATTCAGATGAGGTTTGTTGATCATTACTGTTAGAAGGTTCATTTCCAGAAACGTTGTCCTTATTCAAAGGCAGTTCTACCTCAAAAGGAGTCTCCTCTGAATGATCAGACTGTTTACTGTTAGGCTCATACTCATTCAAACAGGGTATGTCATTTTCATTAAAAATCACATCTCTACTAATCAAGGTTTTAAAGCCAGGGTGATTTCTAACCTAAAGTCTGTATCCCTTCACCCCCTCAAGATACCCAAGAAAGACACATTTTTGAGAGCTAGGGTCCAACTTATCTAGCTTTTGGTGTATAAGTAGCACGACAAAAAACCTTAAGTGAAAGTAATCAACATGTTGACCAGTCCACACATTTTCTGGGACTTTACCCCCAAGAGCAACAGAGGGAGATCTGTTGATCAAAGTAACTGCAGCTTACCCCCCAAAAATGTTTTGACAAACCAGATGCATTCAACATATATCTAACCTTTTCTAGAATAGTCCCGTTCATCCTTTCAACTACCCCATTTTGTTGAGGGGTATGGGTTACAGTCGTATGCCTCTTTATCCCATTTTGATTGCAAAAGTCATCAAAGTTTTTATTGCAAAATTCCAAACCATTATCAGTTCTTAAACATTTCAGTTTGTTATTAGTTTGATTTTCAACAAAAACTTTCCAATTTTTAAACCTTACAAAAGCATCAGATTTATTTTTTAGTAATAAGATCCACACCTTTCTTGAAAAGTCATCAATTATAGACATGAAGTACTTATTTCCTCCCTGTGTATGTGTGCTAGATAAACCCCACAAATCAGCATGCACATACTTTAATATTGATGAAGAGTTATGCAATCTAGTTGAAAAAGTAACTCTATGCTGTTTTCCTAGAATGCAAGTTTCACAAAAACTTATTTTGAAACATTGCCTTTTCCAAAACTGTATTGTTTGCTAAGTAAGTTTAAGCCTTTTTCACTCCTATGAGCCAACCTTTTATGCCACAGTAAGGTAGCATCAGAATTTACAGTGTTAGCAATGGCAGTTAAAGTGGGTTCAGAGCCAGCTATAGTCATATAAAAACATGCTCTTTTGGGTCCCTTAAAGGCAAGCATGACACCTTTAAAAACCTTAAGAACCCCACCCCCAAGACAACCAGAGAAGCCTTCATCCTCCAGTGTAAGAATAGAGATCAAATTGTTCCAAAGATCAAGAACATGTCTCACATTTTTCAGAGTATAGACATAACCAGAGTCAAATTTTAGAGTTATATCCTCCAACCCAATCACATTATAGATTTGTTTGTTGGCAATTGTAACTGTACCCTGATTAACTACCTTGTAGTTATGACACAGTTCTTTAACAGGGGTCATGTGAAAAGTACACCTAGAGTCCTGTAGCCATTTAGCTTTGTTAACAGATTTAGATACCAGATTCACAATAGACTCATTGGTACCTCCAGTAACTACATAAACATCACCCAGATTGTCACTAGAGACTGAGGCTAGGTTGGTTATATCGGAAGAACTTCCTTGATTGTTATTTCTTTTGTTATTGGGGCATTCTCTTATATAATAGCCAACTTCGTGGCACCCATAGCATTTTCTTTGTTTACTTTTGACTTTGACCTAATTTTACATTTACCCTTTTTCTTATAGTTCTGAATTCCCCCGTTTCCATTACCAGTTCCCTATTTATTATGGTGATGGTACCTAGTCTGAGATCTACCTCTAACCAGTAGCCTTTCACCATGATTCTTTTCACTTTTAAGTTCAAGTTCCCTGCTTCTAAGGGCATTCATCTTAGTGTCTACATTGATCTCATCTCTGCCATACTTAATAGCAGCCTTAATCTCTTTATAGGAATCCGGAATATCATTTAGAAGCACAATAGCAGTATATTCATCAGTACTTTTGTCCCCACAACCTTTAATATCTTGAATTAGTTTATTAAAGATATCAAAGTTCTCTGTTAGGTCTTTAGTGGCATCAATTTTGAAACTGAAAATTTATTCTAACAAGAACATTTTGTTAGACAATGAAGTTTCTACATAAATTTCAATCAATTTATCCCATAAAGCTTTAGAGTCCTTTTGTTTAGCAACAGTACGCAAGACAGAGTCAGACAAATTCAGAACAATTGAAAAATAAGTGAATCCATCCATTTCAGCAATTTTCTCAGGTGCTTCAGTAGCCACCCAAGTTTTATCAATTGCCTTAAAGGTTTTTTGTTGAACTAAAATGCTACGCATTTTCTGTTGCCAAATAGAGAAATCAGATTTCCCATCAAGGGGTGCAAGATAAAAGCTAGTAGAAGACATAGCTTGATATGGAGCAGAACTTAAAGTAAGAACAATGAGTAGAATACAGTAGGTAAGCACGAGTAGAATTATGCACTAATCACGCACCAACGATTTAAATAAAACCAGGAATGGGGAAGGTGGAAGAGAAAACAATAAAAGCCATCATGGGAAAACCTCATAATTCCACAGGATTCATTGATCCTAGGTCAAGAGACTGTAATATCTGGTGAGTCATAATGTATCTAAAATTAGCGACAGAATCATAAGAAAAAAGAAAAAATAGTGGACCACCCAGAGAGTAACGAATAAGTTATTATCACGAGTGCAGTTACAAAGCCAAACTCAAGTGTAATCACGAGTATAATCACAAAAACCACACAATGCAGTTAAAATAGTCAATTTCAGTAAAGGGATCAACTTACAACACAGAATAAGTGCCTTGGTTTAGGGTTTCAATAGATATCACAGAGCACAGTAGCAAAACAGCCTCTCAAACCTTGAGGCTCTAATACCATTTGTTGTGGATATGCACCCTAGGAGACCAATCTGAAACCCAAACCCTATTCGCGACCCAGTTAGAAAGCAGTAAAATAAAGTTGCAGAAATCAACAAAGAACACCAGATATGTTCACCTCTCCGTAGAGAGGCCCGGAGTTCACCACAAAAGCTACTTATCCGGTCGAGGCTTCACCAAGGCAGGAAACCCCTGTTCACTAAGCAACAGCTACGGGTCCTTACAAATACAGATGACCCTATTAACCCTCTAAGGATTACACTGCAATCCTCACTATAAGAGTCTCTCAAACAAGAATAGAAGGGATCACACATTCAGTTACCCTAGACATATTACAGAGAAACACTCAAAGGAAGCAGAATGGAAAGGGGGCAGAGGTGTTAACCCTAAAAATGAGACAACAACTACCTTTATATACTCCCAAGGAAGGGTTAGATTAGATCCTCAACCCTCAAAGCAACGGTCAAGGTTGAACGATAAGGGGTCGGACTCATGACATGGAAAAGGGTTGGACTTTTAACAAAAGTGGGCCTGACATTTTTGGGTCATGATACAACACTTTTTAATAACGATATCGATTATGATTTATGAATTATGATTTATGAATTTGACATATCAAATTAACTATTAACTATATATCTTACAAAAACAGTGTGCTTTAGGAATCATTGTCAGCCATTAAGTGTGGCATAATTGCATGGAAAACACACAAATTTTTGTTAAACTAACATTGAAAATGCCCGTGAGAGAAGTTTGATCATATGAATAGTATGACATCTACAATTTTATAAAATAATATTTTAGAAACCAATATTTCCCCTTCATTGTCGTCTTCCATCATAAAGTGTGAAAATTGAGAGAAACTATTGTTGTTTCTTAAAATAATATGGGAAAAGTGGAAAAAAAGAAAGCCCCATAATTACATCCTCTTTAGTCTTTTTTCTTCCTGCACAAATTTATCTGCGATACTCGAGATCTAAACATTCTCGAACGAATAATCAATTTGTTCGGTTATACAGGCGAACTGATCAGCTTGACTCATAACCAATTTCGTCAATATATCAGTCGAACTGATTAGCCTGCTCCAACTTTCTTGTTACATTTTATGTTCTCCTTTTAATGATGATTAATGGGGAAAAAAATGGGTAATACACATGAACAGTAGTGGTGGGTGGAACAATGGGCACATTAAATGTATTAATTAAATATATGTTATTCCCTGATTCCTACCTAACAGAAATATATACCAAAAGTAGGGACTCTTGCACATGACTAAGTGAAATCCAAATTATTTGGCATTGGATAAGAAGGCTTTGTTGCCTTTTCATGGCCTTCCTCTCCACATGCATATCCATTATTTTTTTAATACACAAAACTAAATTTCATACGTGGTTATCGCTGATTGGTGGACGAGATTGAGAGGTTGATCAGGTAAGGCATGGTAGTAATAATAATATAAAGAAGCTATCACTTGTTTAATGAACCGTAGTTCAATTCAATACAATGTACCCAAATTACAGAATAATGAAAACATTCGATACAATGTACTAAAGTTACAGAATAATGGAAACAAAACTCTCTTTCGTCGTGTATCATGAGATGAAATACCTCAGTCTGTTACAAATCTATGTTTAAGTCAAGTACACGTTGAATATTTTTGCATGTCTTATCGTGTTTGGATGGGTTTTATTTATTTTAAATCTGAATTAGTAAAATGCATAAAAGAAAATCAGGAAAAGAACTAATAGAATAAATTTGAGAACTATCTAAAATAATATTATGATTTTATTTTATTATTATTATTATTTTGCGAACTATAGGTGTAGATGTCAAATATGAGGGAGAAGACCGTCTATCACTCCGCAAGAAAGGATTTTATGTCCTAAAAAATATATATATATTTTGAGCAAACATAATAGAGAAGAAAACTATGTTAATTGTAGTATTATAATAGTTGGATGCTTAAATTTCATTGCAGAAAACTCGAGTTCAAACCATAGTCATTCCTTCTCTATCTCCTTTTTGTAATAAAAAAAATAAAAAACATGTGTATAGTAAAATAACATTATTGGACAAAACCAACCACATCTACGTGGTAGTCGATTAAGAAATCTTTCATATCATCTTATTCTATTGAGCATGTGTTATGAAAATACATAATCAACGGGGCAAGAATTAGTAGAGACGTAGACTGTTGCTCAGACTTGTGGTCCGGAATTCGAAACCCACATCCCCAGTAAGAGAACCATCTCGTTTAAAAATTTAAACAGTTGCTTTGTTTCACGTGCTTGCGTTAAATTTAAGCAAGGGAAGGAAATGGAACATAAGGAGACAACATTGGAGCAGCGGTCAACTAATTATGCATTCCTTATTCAGTGGTAGCAGCCACGTGACGATAGGTTGCAAATTAGCTGTTAACACTGATTGGTCAACAGCCGGGTTCCATTTGTGGCTGCAATTTCCGACCCGACCCGCCCAATCAGCAGACCCGGGAAACTGAGAAAATATTTGTTCCGTGGGGCTCCGTCGAATTTTTATTTCCTCGGGGGGCATTTTTATTGAGAATATTAATTGAAAAAAATTATCCTCTTTGATCCTTTCTATTCGGTTTGTTTACTAAATTTTTTATCTGATTTGTTCTAGAGTATCAAATATCACTAAGATAGTTTGGCGAGAAGATGGTTAACTTTATGGATGCACACTTGCCATATATTTATGAATTTCTCGTACCTATATGTATGGACATAAAAGAAAGAAAGAAAGAAAAAGATTATTTAATTTTCCTCATTAGTTTGAGTTTTAACTGAATGTGCAAATGATACCTAGCACAAGTTTAAGAATAAGGGTTGGTTGAAAAAAAATGGGTTAAGAATAAAGACATAATAATGGTCCACTCTCTCTTCATCGAAGACACATTATTATATTTGAATTAGTCACAACTTAGATACTTGTTATTGTCGAGCATTTATGTGAACAATTTTTGATAGGCACGTAAGTGAAAAGTAGAACAACTTTTCATCCAAAAAATATATATAAATTTTTTTTTTTTTGGTATATCTATAATTTAATATGTAAAAATATAAGTTGTTCATCAAAGAGTTTTGAATTCGTGAGAGTTAAGATATACTGTATAATTTGATAATCTGTTATTCGTTGTAAATTTAGTTACGGTTTCTTCATAAGTATCTATCCCAAAATAGGAAAATCTTACTTTACTTTTTTGCTTAATTTTGTCAAATAGCATGAGTTGTCTCAATAAGAAATAATCAATTAAAGCGTACGATGTGATGGATGGTGTCCCTATGGTTCCACTTTCCACATGGATGGTACACACAAGGTGCAATGTTGATCTTACATGAACCAACCAATTGACGTGACTTTGGAGTGTATATCAAAGTGTTTGGCAACTTTTGGGGATTATAATCTGGATTATAATCTACAGTGTGACATTATTTTATTCGTTATTTTTTTAAAAAGTAAACAATTGTGGCTTGACTTTTACTTTTTGACTTTTTAAAAAAAAGTGAAAATAATAAAATGATGTCGTGTGACAGATTATAATCTAGATTATAATATGAGAATCTAACCAAACACTTTGTTATGTATGCATAATTGGGATTAGATCAACTCAAAGTAAATGTGTAGGTGTATTGGAAATTATCCATTGCAATTTGAACAATTTGTTTGGTTGAAAGAATGGTCCATGCATGTGCTACATGTATATTGTAGGGGACACTTGGTGGCCAAAGTGACATTTTCCAATAGCATTTGCCATTTGGTTTTGCCATCAACAAAACCATTTCACCATCAACTAGAGAATTCTAGCTTCAATATATACCATATGATTAGTTACGCATTAGGCTAAGGTGTTGGAGGGACCGACTAACATCTAGAATGTCAATCCCAGTTAATTACCAACTATTGAAGAAGCAAGAATTACATATCCTGTGAGTAAAATCGCCTTCAGACGTGTTTACAAGAATTATTTACGCAATTCTTCTTGTTTGAATTATCCCATTTGGTGTGAAGAATTATTATAAAAAAGGATAATACCCGATCATCACATTTATGGACAAGCCTATAAGGTCTAGCTGTCACTTTTCATTATTATGTGAAAACATGTTAATCAAGTGAAAAGTAAAGAAACAATCCCCCCTTTTTACACAATTTTGACTAAGTAAATCACGTGGAACATAATATCCAGAGTCACAACACATGCATTAATTAATAGTCTACTTGTCGAATACAATTTTCTCATTTTAAACGAAGATGCTTATATCAAGAGTTCCAATGGCTACAGATAGCCTGATTCTTGGAGCTATATATCCATCATTGAATAGTGCATGCCATGGTTGTGTTAAATTTTCTATAGAAATAGATCGAGCTCCGAGTTTGGCGCCCGACTATCAATCATAGGGGGTCATGTGTATTTTAAAATACACGTGGCCCCCTATAATTGGTGGTCGGGCTCCAAACTTAGAGCCCAATATGTTTTTATAGCCGGACTGATGGTTGTGTCCTTGTGGGAGATTGAAAACTAAAAAGAAAAACCATAAAGTGGCGTATCAAACTTTTTGGGCATGGTAGGAAGAGTAAAAATTTGGGAATATGTTATGACTTATGAGCGTGAAATAGTTAATGATGGGAGCCACTTTGTTTTGCTGCATAAGAATAATTTGTACAGTGCCGTAAAAGGTGCGATCCAATGCATGGCTCTATAAAGTTTTCAGAAAATATTCCATGTTTTTGCAGTATCCAAAATCTATTTCAGAAATACAATTATTAAGAGTCTTGAAAGAAAGTAGAAAGATACAAGTCTTTTTTTACTGACTTGAGCTCATATAACATCATAACTTAGGAGTCAATGGGGTCTTATTTTTCTTTCTTTCTTTCTTTCATTTATTTTCCCCCCTTTTCAGTTTATGTGAAACTCAATCTCAATATATAATGCGGTAAACAAAAATCAAATTCCATTATAAGTCCAGCTAGCCATGCTAATTGTGAAATTCTTGGTCCATTCAATTCAATACAAAATATGACAAATTAGTGAATACACATACATATACACACACAAACACAATAATAATAATAATAATAAAGAGATAAATCAATATGTGGTTGTTAGGTCGTCCGGTCAAATAGGTCAACAAAGTTTGAAGGTAGGTCCCACGTGCCTTGCTATACTCAGTGACCTAACGACCTTTTGTTCACCAGGGAGTTCTAGAGAGCTCCAAACCCTTGCCATTCAGTTCGCTAGGTTGCTATGCTCGTTAAAAAAAGATTTTTGATACATGGTTAACACGATATAGACGAAGCTAAATTTTAGTCGCCTGAAATGATGTCAAATATTAATCCATCCCTCTCCACCTTAGAAATGTTGTGCTCAACAACTAGGGTTTCTTAGTTTTGGGTTGTATCATAGCCAACTTTGATCTAGAGACATTTCCAATGCCTTCTTTATAAAGACACCCGATTCATACGACACCTACCTCTTCACCAATTTTGTCTACACATGGTACGGATTCATACATAGGTCCCTTTTTTACACATGAACTCACACGTGAGTTTATATATAAAACAGAGATATATGGAGAGATCGGTCATCGGTGTCTTTTAATCATAGCCAGTTATGGTGTCAAAGCACTTCAATAATCTTGTTTTTGAAACTGTGTTCAAATCAAGTATAGTTGACGACAAAAAATAAGAAAATTAAAACCGTATATATGTATGTATGTATATCCAAATCCTCAGCCGGGGTCCAAGCCCCAAAAACTGAAAAATAATTTCTTAAATCTCACTCCAAACACAAAACTTTGTCTCACGCACACTCTCCATCCAAATCATAGAAAATCAAATCATTTTCTCCCCAAAACCTAATAATAAAATATAAAGAAGATCACAAAATTTCCCTTTGTTGTAGCCGTGATTTGATTCCTGAAGACCGGCTCATCCTACGTGGCCATTTACATACATGCATACTTCTATTATTGTTACTTCCTCTTTTGTCTTTGGTAGTTTAAAAGTAGTTGTAAAACACTAATAACTAACCAACCTACTGAAGCCTCAATTTAGTTAGTTATTACAAAAATTTCTTTACGGGGCAGTTATGATGTAGACACATCCTGCTAATATGCACGACTTAGTGAAAATATACTTACTTCTGTTAAACAAATTTGACCGTTAAGTCTTTTCGAAAATAAAGATATCTGAAAATGCTATGGAGTTAGAACAATGACATTAATCCAAAAAGGAAAACACGTCTTTCTATTGTTGTGTGACAACGTTTAATTCCGTCACATCATAATCATGAATTCCTGATTCTACGAAAGAATTTATTCTGATTCTATAGTAAGATTGTATGATTTCTTCCTCAGTAAAGAAACATGATAACAACTCTAATAGTATCATATGTAGATTAGAAAGTTGATTAATCTAACGAGCAGCCATGCTACTAACATAGAAAGTTACACTTGATAAATGGTCATTCTGATCTCCAAAAAGACATTGATCCGCCCAAATTCTCTCATCAAGAAACAAAAATGTGATTTTAATAACATCGAGCTCTATGAAAATTACTAAGAAACTTAATCAAGCTTCGGCTAAGGAGCTTGATCAACTATGTGACAAGCATTCAACAAAACAAGTCGTACAGACTCCTTAGCCGGAGTTTGATCAAAATTTGTAGAGGGAGTCGTACGTTACTACATATTGGGTACTCAAACCTAAAATCACAAAAAGGTAGGCACGTGACAAGGGCGTGTGCAGCGGTTAGTAGAAAATGAGTTGGTTAAGGTAAAGTGGTGGAGTGAGTAAACTTCTAACCAGAGTTAACTAGCCAAGGTCAACAGAATAATTTAGTTAATTATCGGCCGTTATTTTTAACGTTTCTTAGGTCCCGGCCTATAAAAGGATGCCGGTTACGTTGCCTCTAATGCTTCGTCTTCGTCTTCCTTTTCCTCTCTGTCTTCGACAGAATTTTCTCCATTTTTATCCGAATTTTCAGCTCCATTACGTATAATTCACAGATTCAGATACACATACATACATATACACGTACAGAGAGTGAAAGAGATACAGAGTTGTGGAAATGACATTAACGTTTTCGAAGAAATGTGTGTCTGTGTGTTCGTTGCTGCTGGTTCTGTTCTTCATTGGTGTTGTGGCTAGGGCTCATAAAAATGAAATTTCAGAAATGAGGTTTGTTCTCAGTTTTCCAGTAGAAGTTTCTTACAGTTGGCGTGTGAGTTATAAGAGGAAATTCATTGCTTCCATTCCATGAACATGATTCACACACCTACGGAATTGGAGTTCTGGTGTTTATTTATTTATTTATTTATTTTGGGGGCAATGTCTCCATTGGATGTTTTTGGTAATTATTGACTGTTATTCTCGGAATTCACCTGCATTTTGTGTTTTCTGCGTCTTTAGTTTCTTTTTCTCGTGCTTCTGTTTGCAGAATTTTAGACAATGCTTCTATTTGAACTCTTCTTTTTTTTCCTATCTCACAGTTCTGTGCAGAAAGAACAATTGCAGAGCTCTGAGAACTCGACAATGGCGCCAAGGTCAGGAACTCGCTCACTTGTTTTTTTACTAATGAGTGGACTCAGTAACACGGGACCTAATTTTTTTTTTTTTGAAGTTCATTGGATCAATACATTCTTCTCGAATGACAGCCGTCTGTTTTTCTCTCCTTAGAACAGCTTAGATATATCATATATGCCGTTGGTTCTCTTTCCGCTCCCACCATTTTCACTGCTTCACTCCGAGAAGAATGAATCACAGCCGTAGAGTTCCAATATTTACCAGATCTCAACCCATTTACGCACCCACAGATCCTTCAATAGTCTCCTCGGATTCCCCTGTTTTTCCTCTAAAGGAAATCATCATTGGCTACCGAACCCCCTCTTTTCACAAAATTGGCTAATTGCCCTCGCACAATTCAGTTTATTCCACACCAACCACGTTAATCTTACAACTAATATTATGGGTATTATAGTACTTTCGCCAAGCACATCCCCGTGTCGCCTCACTCATCGATCAGTTATTAGTTGACCCTCTCAAGAAAATACCCTCTCAGGAAAATGCACTTTATGACGGTTCTAACGGTGAAGATTTGTATGTTAATTCATCAGTGTAAGGCACTCTCTGTGTGCGAGTGTGTTTTTGGCAGTGCTGTCACCTCACTTTTTCCTCCGAAAAAATATTACGGAATAAAAGATTAACAGTGTCGGTAGCTGACAGTCCATGTGAATAATAAATGGGGATGGAACCAAATTGAAACCGAATGGACGAAACCGAAAAAATTGATATATATATATATATATATATATATATATATAGATTTGCTTAGAACGAAGCTTATTTTGTTGCTGGTAACGCATGTACGAAACATTACTGTGTGTTTTATTTGTAATAAATATTGATGGTTTATATGGTTGGTTCAGGTTGGGAGTAATTGAAGAGGAGGCTTCGAATGAACATGCAGTGGACAACCCAGAGGAGGTTGCAGCATCAGTTGAAATGTGGGTTCCATCCTCCTTTAATGTCACTTTTTAAAGAATTTTTGAATATCACTTTATGTGCATTTAGTAGCAAAGTACCATCAGTTTTTCTTTTTGAGTTTTAGCTCCAGCAGCAATACTGTAAGTCTGTAAGATTACTTGTGGTCCATAAATTGAGAACCCCCTGTATATTAAAAGCACATCGGCTGAACCTAACCACATGGCAGTGGCTTATCCGAAATTGCTTTTGGTGGGATAAAGTGCAAATGACACGTACTAGACAAGCGAAAGAAAATAAACCTTGTTGTTTATCATACTGTCTACCTTAAGTATCTTAATGCTTGTGTGATGCATTTTTGAGTCTTTCATGTGTTTGAGCTCTGTTCATCCACATGCTGCTGTAGTAAGATCCGTGCTGTACGCTAGTCAATTGGCATTTGTTTAAGATAGCATATATTTCTATTTACTTTTTATTGAGTGGATTTTTTCTATAATGGGTTTGAAGATCATGATTCTATTGCCATGTGAAGATTAACTTTACTAGTATGCACTTTAAAAGGTCAACGTCGGTCTTGATTATGCACTTCATCAAGAACAATGTGATAAAGAACTTAAAAAACTTACCTTTCAAAACTGATGTTTAAAGTCATGTTCTTTTTCCTTACCGCGTCAATCCCTGTAGTTACTAGTTGATTCTTTACTAGCAAATGGGTCTCTGGTATAAAGCTATAACTGTCAGTTTGAAATACATGAAACACTGTTCATTAAAAAGTCATGTTTTTACAGGATCATTCGGAACAGCACTGAAAGGCGAAAGCTTGGGTTTCTGTCGTGTGCAACTGGTAACCCAATCGATGACTGCTGGCGTTGTGATCCTGATTGGCAAAAGAACCGAAAGCGCCTGGCTGACTGTGGTATCGGTTTTGGGCGCAATGCCATTGGCGGTCGGGATGGCAGATTCTATGTAGTCACTGATCCCGGCGACGATGACCCAGTTAACCCAAGGCCTGGCACTCTACGCCATGCTGTTATTCAGGATGAGCCTCTCTGGATCGTGTTTAAACGGGACATGGTTATAACACTCAAGCAGGAACTCATAATGAACAGCTTTAAGACCATTGATGGGCGTGGAGCCAATGTGCACATTGCTAATGGAGGGTGCATAACAATCCAGTTTATTACCAATGTTATTATTCATGGCCTGCATATCCATGATTGTAAACCAACTGGAAATGCAATGGTGAGGAGTTCACCATCACATTATGGTTGGAGGACTATGGCTGATGGTGATGCTATTTCCATCTTCGGGTCCAGCCAAATATGGGTTGATCACAACTCACTCTCTAATTGTGCCGATGGCCTTGTGGATGCCGTCATGGGTTCAACTTCCATTACTATTTCCAACAACTTTTTTACCCACCACAATGAGGTGTGTGTCAGCTTGCTGATCTTCATCATTTGGTCCAAGTCTTCACCCTTTTTAGATAAAATGCTGAGAGTGTTAATGTCTTAATGGAACCAGGTTATGCTGTTGGGTCATAGTGATTCTTATGTGAGAGACAAGCAGATGCAAGTAACTATTGCCTATAACCATTTTGGAGAGGGTCTCATTCAGAGAATGCCAAGGTAAGCCATAAAGGTTCTGAGTTCCTGGCGAGTTCCGGTTATTCCATAAAGGTTCTGAGTTAAAGATAGTTTTATTGGGCATATGTTGCATTTAAGCGGCAGTAAAGTCTGATACAAGACCAATCTATGGAAAATGCAGGTGCAGACACGGATACTTCCATGTGGTGAACAATGACTACACTCACTGGGAGATGTATGCAATTGGAGGAAGTGCAGAACCAACCATCAACAGCCAAGGAAACAGATATCTTGCCCCAGTCAACCCTTTTGCAAAAGAGGTACTGGAATATCAAGGTTCTGCTAATTGGTAACTCGTGCTATAGCATTTGATTAATATTTTTGAATTGGACTGGTTTGATAGGATCTAAAGAGGGTTGAAACCGCTGAAAGTCAATGGAAGGGTTGGAATTGGAGGTCGGAAGGTGACTTGATGCTTAACGGGGCCTTTTTCACCCCATCTGGAGCTGGAGCTTCAGCCAGCTATGCCAGAGCTTCAAGCTTAGGGGCCAAGCCTTCATCACTTATTGGCTCTATTACTGCTGGTGCCGGAGTCCTTTCTTGCCGCAGGGGTCGCCAGTGCTAAAAATCCTCAGCCCTCTATTTGCATAAGAATGATGAGGGTTCGTCAGTCACTTCCCCTGCTTTCCTATATGATTCCAATTATTATGCTATGAAGCATTACCCTATACTCATTGTTCCTATCCATATGTTTTACTTCCACAATTGGCAAGTGTACATTTTATTCACTTATCCAGTTCATCTCCGTCCATTCATCCTCGTCCCCTTATTACCATTATTGTGCAACCTCGGCCTGCCGCTGTAGAAAGATAAACAAGGCTATTCCGGGAGCAGGCGCTGAAGCGTTGTTCAAATCCTTAATACTTCTCAGCCTCAGTCCATTTCCTGACTACTATATCCTGTTGTAAGCGAGTCCTCAGTCCACATATGGCTTTGGCTTTTCGTCTTCTATAGGAACTTTAAAATGATTTTGTAATTTGCTTTCTTTTTTTGCATTTTAGCTTTCTTAAGTCATACAGCCTTATAGTGTGAATTGAATGTTCAAACTTGAATTATCAGAAGTTAAAAAGACTTTTGAACATAGTTGATGCATACTAGCAAAGTTCATTGCCCCTTTTCTTTTTTTACATTCCGGTTCCACTTCTTTTACCGTCCTTGTCAATTGAAGCCAAATTGTTATTTCAGTCGGATACTTCTCCTTAAACATAATTGCGACTGGATATAATATATATTCGCTAGGATCTTGAAGAAATGGCAGGTTACCATCATATATGTTGTTTCAATACTCCAAGAGTACATAAGAACCCATGTGTATTAAAGAGCCCCAATTTTGACACTAAACTAGCTCCCCTATATCCATAAGTAGAGTACTAGAAATTTATTCGCAAACGTTATTCGTGAATATAAGTAAGTGATTGTAAAATGTTTTTGAATGGCAGACATTTATTGGCTTAGGATTTCAATAAGATGAAATCAAAGACCATATTCAGATTTTGCCTTGGGGAAATTTGCCTTGGGGAAGTAAATAGAAATCCCAAAATAGCGCTAGAAATATGACACCCATAGTCAAATAATCAACATGTATCACACGAGTCAAATAAGCAAGAGTTACCCGGAGTCAAATAAGAGCACAGATCACACGAGTACCACAATATATATATATATATATATATAGTCAATCATGGTACCCTGTGAGATGAATGCTCCACACCCTTGGTTGGTGGAGAATTTGCTCCCACCAAGAATGGTTAATGATGGGGGTTTGTATTCTCCTATGCCCAACTAATCCTAACATCTACTACTCATCGCTAGCTATCCATTTCACTCTACAGACTTAACATTATATATATGAATGAAATAAAGCTTATTTGCTCAAACATGCACCGAACAAAGTGTAGGAAATTGAGGAATGATGGGGATCGGAGTTTTCCAAGTCATGTGAAGTGGGGATCACAAGGCATGTGAGGCATTTCTTTCGGCCTCCCTCAATCAAAACTGGGGTCTTGGGGGCCATTCTTAATGCATTCACCAGCTAGTCCACATGCAAAGCCATGTTCATATGTATTAACGTATATCAATAACCCCAGCAGCAGCTATCACTTTCAGAACATGTCTACAAGCCTAAGTCCAACATCTAATAGCAGCTTTCCTTCACTTTCATGGGAATCTTTTTGTCTCTCACATAAATATTCAGCCTCTTTCTACCGACGAGTGATTGGTGGGGTGGGTCTTTCATACAGGCATTAGATTGCAACAATTGCAACATTGGAGCGACCTAAAGGTGTGGAAAATGTTCTGGATATCAGACAAGATTGTTGGTCATTTTTGGCTTGGGCAGTGGGGTGGGATTGGGTGTGGTCTACAAGCATCTTCCATGAGTGAAATGACGGTTGTCGAGGATAAATGACAATGCTATCAAGACAAAATCTATATGATCTTCACGTCACTACAACTTAACATGAAAACGATAATAATTGAAATCATCAAGAATTTGATATTAGAAATGGCACGAGCTATTCATTAGCTACACTATGGTTCAGCAATCACAAACTCGTATAATTTCTTGTGTTGGTGGCAAAGTATTTCTAAATGGCTGCCAGTTTTTCATAAATCAATAAATATATGGTTCCAAGAAAGCACGTATCTCACTCTTGTTTACTCGGCTCCATCTCGAACGTATATTTAGCCTCAGCAAAGTGCGATTTCACCAAAGCAAGAGACCGGGAACGGTGAGAAATTTTGTTCTTATCTTCCTTGGACATTTCAGCATAACTAAAACAAGTAATTAAGTTAATAAGTTTGATTGTTTTTGTCACATGGTACCAATAAACAAAACCGTGTGCCACAACTCACAAGAAAAGTGCAACAGAGTCGAAGATGGAACTTACGTTTGGTCATAGCCATCAGGTTGAAAGATAGGATCCCATCCAAAATCATTTGGTCCCCGTGCAGGAACTATTTTTCCCTACAATGTCAACCACAAATTGTGTCAGTTTTGCTCACTGGTCATCTTTGTTTATCCACAATCCAGCTCAGTTCAAAAATTACATGGGCACTGAAAACGCCATCCAAAATGTAAGTCAATATCAGGTTTATTTAGCAGTTTCTAAAGAACCACTTGTAAGAGTAATACCAAAAATTGTATAAAAATACAAATACAGCCCAGCTTCCTAGGGCATTTAAAGAAAATGGATGAAACATTAGCCGTTAACGTGGGATCACCTAAAACTTCTACATGGTCACACAAACAATTTAACGGGTATATCATTAAGACAATCCTACTCTTAACTTTTAGATGTACCTTTGTCCGCCTAGTAAACTATCATCTGTTTTGGGAAGGTGAATAGAAAAAAGCATTTATACCAGAATGCGGAAGGTAAATCGGGTATTTTAGATGAAAAAATGATTATTTTTGTCCACCTTGCACTGCAGTACAGGGTCTTTAGCATTTTGTATGGGAGCACTAATGCTATAATAATGAAATAAAAGTAACACAATTGTCCAACCAATTTAATATCTCTCAAAACAAATATACTATATTCTCAGTAACAAACTGGAGAGCTTATTTGGGTCAAAATCTGGCATTGAAGTCGATTTTAATCAAGCTCAATATCAAAGGCACGATAATGTAAACTTCAAAATTAGGCTCAAAATCATCAGACTGAAAACCTTTTCAAAATTGAGCTTCAGGCAGACATAGTCCATATAGACGTCTCACCACTAAGCAAATCCTAAGGAGATAAACAATTGGAAAACATTTCAGTGAATTGGGGCATTATGTCAAAAAACTAATAACTTCCATTAAATAGCCACTTTTCAACTTTCCTCTTCCGGATGTCATCATACAACTCTCACACAAAAATACTGTAACTTAGACCACAATAGATAGAATCTGAGTGAAAAAGTGAAATCTTTAGCCTGTTCAAGTTGCAACTGCCATGAAATAAAAGATAATACTACCTCTGTCTCATAATGATAGTCCAATTCCAATTTTTACAAATATTAAGAGTGGCAATTAATAGTATTTGAAAGGTAAAATTTAACATCATTACCCTAATGTGCCCTTTCATTGATTAACACTTTGTTTGGATACCATTTAAAAACAAATTTCATTTATCAAATTTTACCAAATATACCTTTGGCAGGAGAAACAACAAAAATGAACTCATTCTAGCTTCAAAGCTAGATTGCTAAGGAAGTATGACCAACAAGGAAGAGACGTACCTATCAGAAAGAAATAGTCTACGACTCTATGATACCTGGTCAAGGGCTACCTTTTCGAAAAAGTGTGAAAACATGATAGAGAAATTAAACTCTACGCACAGCTGGAGTCCTATTTCTATCATTTTGCACATCATAACCAGAAGTGCATATTTCTATTTTCGTTTGCATGAATACTAACATCTCAACAACTTAAATAACATGATGAGAATCAGCTGGTTGATAGAATAGTTAGTTATGACCATTAAAATGCAAATTCTCATTAGAGTATATCACAATTAACAAACCAACAACAGACACAGTTCTTGAAAGGCTGTGGGAATTCTGGAAACCCAACAGACCCTTACAGGTAAATAATGAAATTCATCAAGTAAAATCATGATTACTATTTAAGAATTTACACTCCCAAAACCCAATGAAAATGGCAAAACCCACAACTAACGAGACCAAGTTATTAAAATGATAGGAAATCAAGTCTCTAGACTAAAACTCTAGTATATATGAGTCTGAGGAGTTATTGGTATTCAAGCACTGTACACATGAAAGGCACTAAAGAGCCTCAATAACCAGGTTCTTTATTCTCTATAATAATAACAATAAAAGCTTTGTAGTGAGTTCAATCAACTCACATAGATGGTTGACAATTTTCACATCAAGTTAACAGAATTACAAGGAAGCTTGCTTACAGCTTTGGGAGATGAGACCATTAATGAGACGTCCTTTAGTGCTTCCTCAAAAGAACGCTAGACTTAACCCATTGACATTATAAAAGTGGCTATTATTCAGAAGCCAAAATTCTAAATTAGTACCATATTGCTACTTATCTAAAGCATCTATACTCAAACACCCCCAGTAACCCACCAACAGTCAGGAATAACAATGAATGCAACATGGTAGTGTTTCTTGATTAAGTGAGGGAAGCTTTATTTACACCCAACTCGAGCAAGTGAAGCAATTGTATAGCACGCTATGCAGCTATAGGGCCTCAAACACTACACATTACCAACCTTATTTCATTTATTGGTAATACTGAATTTTATTCACATCTTGAGTTTAAACTGTAAGTAAGAAGTGATAACTGATATGGGACAAACATGCACAGAAGCAGGTAACAGGAACCAGCAGGCATGCTTTGATGAACTAAATAATGGTTCTTAATTTCCTTCCCCAAGTTCCCAAACCCATCCATAGTTAGCTTTCAAATTACTAAGCTTTCTCCAATCTCCTGGTACTACTTCTCTGATTATCAAATTACAGAGCCATAGTCATTGTCAATTAACAAAGTAGCATGGAAGGACATCATACTGTGATGTTTATTTTATCGGAATGCGAAGTACAAAAATAAATATAGCTCTGTTCTGAAAGCACAAAATCATACCGGTGTTTTCCCTAAAAATGAAATTGGATCTGCATTTGGCCCAAGAGCAAGAGAGAATATGCAAAGGGCATATGCTGATTTATCGTCATATGCCATCAATAAATTGTTCAGGCCTACAATAGATAATAAGACAAACAACTTTTAAACAGAATGGGATTCAGTAAAAGGATGAAGTAACAGAAAATGTACAAAATAAGAAATTAAGTACCATACCTTCGTGACCAAGCTTCTGAAGAAACCACTTGCTGCATATTCACGTTTTCAGTTAAGTAGGCTTAAAAACACATAAAATGGGGATGTCATACGATGCTTAGGAAATAAATATATTCAAACCACCCAGAAATCTTTTGCTAAAAGTTTGGCAAGATCAGAACAAACTTTAGACTTGGAAGAAGGAGGCTCATATATGTGATTATTCAATCTTAGGACTGAAATCTTTGGCATGCTAGAAAATTCATCAGCTAAATTTTCAAAACCAATTAACATAAATACTAATATGGATAAGTTCAAAACCAATTAACAAAAGTTCATGAAGCTCTTCAGGCAACAGTGGGTATACTAGTACAAAAAGAAGTCATGGTCACCTTAGGATTAGGATAAACACAACAGACCAACTTACATGTAAGGCCCTGCAAAATTAATTTAGAATGAAACATGCACCAATTAGTGCCAACTGGACAGAGAGAATACAACTGACACTATTATTGATAAACACAAAGGCAGACCCTTGTTATCACTGACATTGTTAATGATATTATTGAAGCATCTATAATCATAATAGTAAATAAACAAGGGATGATAAATTAATTACCAGGCAGACCCTTGAGAGCATTGAAGCAAAGGCAAGTATCCTCCACGAGCACTGGCCCATTCACCTTCCATTTACACAAAAATGACAATTAAGTTTCTCAGCGCATACCCTTGTTCCATGTGTTTAAATAATTATTTGAATCCATTCACTGTTCACAGATCATACGAAGCTGGTACTGGATTGAGAGTGAGAATATCAAGATAAATTTTATTCATAGGTATTCTCAAGCATATATATTTATAATTGTTTCGAGTACCTCGTTAGCAGCTAATCGAGCCTTCTCTTTGGAAATTTCTTCAGGTTCTCCTTGTAGTTCTGGCACTGTTAATTTAAACAACCCCAACCGCCATCCCAATCCCCCATCCGCAGAATTAGTAAGAAGTGAAAACACATATAAATTCAACTAGACAAACATAAACAGGTATGTAACGACGTACGATCTAGCTTGAGGGAACGAAAGGGAATGGAGCTGCCAAGGATAGCACGAACTTCTTCGAGTTTCTTGGCATTGCCCGTAACAAAAGTCACTGGCTGCGATAGCACCAGAGCTCTCCCCGTGGCCGCCATTTTCCGGCACCCTGTTTCCCCTTTCTTTCTTCGGTTTGAGTTCTTAAGAGGTTTATCGATTTTAAGATCGAAGAGGTTTTGGATTTTGGTCACGACCACAAGGTGGTTTCGTGCAAGCACCGGGCCCTATAAAAAAGTGTTACTGTGCGCATCTCCTTGGAATGGAGAAGGAAAATTTTGATGCCACTCTATAATAAATGAAATTAATTGAATAATTAGTATATCTTGTAACGGTTTGTATAATTGTAACCAATATAGAAAACTATTTGCAAAAATATCATATATAATTGATAACAATCGGTTTTAATTGAAAAAGGAAAACTTATTAAGATAAACATGATCCTATCCTTATAAAATGTAGTGTCTTGAAAGGAATGATAATTGGATAGGTTTAGAAAGGATTGATCATATCATAGACCTGCCCCCAAACTCCCGGCCCACACCCACGAATTCGTGGGGCGGGTCGGGTCATGGGCGCGGTGAGAAATCATTATAACCCACAAAAGGACTTATTATATTTTTTTTAATATATTTTTAATCAATGTTGTGCAGAACACATTGTAAATTGATGACTGGAAAAAATGAAACAAGATCTCTACCTAAAAATTAATGTTTCGCTATGGCATGTTCGCAAACTATTTGTAGTTTTAAATAAAAATTGATCAAATCAATCACATCGGCATAGCGTATGGGATTCACATGTATTACATAAACCTCCACCCTTTAACTCCACTCATCTTCTATTTTATTTTTCATTTAAACTCATTAAAATGAGTTTGCAAATGGGTAGACTCTTAAAAAAATCAACAAGTATTAGATTCATTAGTTGAAATGGTGAATTTTTTTTTTATTTAATAGATGGAGGAGTTTGAACCTAAAATACCTCAATCGCTACTATAAATTTTCAACATTTCAATTTACAAAAAGAAAAAAAATATTGACGAGTTCATGGGATGGGTCTACGCTGACCCAAACCCGCCTACGAGCCGCAGGGGGCAGACAATTGTGCCCTAAACCCATTCCTATTATGCGATTAAGTATAGTGGGGCGATCCTATTAGGGGGCGGGTCCATATATATTTGTGGGTTATGGGTTGGCGGGTTAAATTGTCATCTCTATCCTAAATGGTAGGAGTACTTATAATGGGGTTAAGTGACAAGTAAAAGAGTTAAAGGTAATTATATCACTATGATTTTTGTTTATCACACCACATTATATATACGCCACAATTATGATATGATATCAATAAACACACCACAACTCTTCCTCAAATTTGACCCTGAATATGTATTAAAAAGAAAAAAAAAAACAATTAGAGCACACCATATATATTTTCCTTCTTTGCACCTTCATGATGCAACACAAAAGGGGAAAACATGCTCAAGAAAATTTCAGCAACTTCTTTTCTGTATTTGTAATTTTCATAACATCTTCTCCTTAAAAAATTAAAAAGAAATGAAGAAGTTAAAGGCAGAGATTATTATACACCACGACCACAACATCCATGAATATTAATAATTTAACAAAGTTTGAAGCGTAATTTTTATGTGGAGTTGCATCAATCCGTAATCAGAAAAAGAAAATATCTCTTCTAACCAAATATATCAAATCCCAAATACATCACTCCATTTTTGCAAGAAAGAAGGGAAACAGAGAGTAGATATATATGGGAGACAAGGAAAGTTTAAAGAGAAGTTTGAGAGATGTATGGGCTGATCAGAGAATATGGCAGTGAATTGGAATCTCCAAATTTGTTCTTTGTTTGAGTACAAAATTGAAGAAATTAATTAAAACTTCACGAACATACTACAGAGTTAGTTTTTATTTACTTCCAATTTCTTTGCATCTAAATACTAACTAATTTGAATTTAGATTAGCGTTTCAGGTTTGATATTAATAGTGATGTACGCCGTGAAGAAAGAGAGAAGAAACAAATACGTTGAGTACAATATAATGATTATTTATGTCATTTTATTATTGTCTTTTTTAGTAACTTAATAAAATGTAGTGTAACGATAAAAATATTGTAGCGGTAATATAACTACCCAATAGTTAACTCTATCAATAGTCTACTACACAAATGTTTGACCAAATCTACAGATATACACTCTTTACCTTAGAGGGTAAAAAAAATTTTGCACATTAATTTGTGGGTTTTACATTACATATTCGTGTTTTAAAAGGTTGGTTATTTATTTGGTTAAGCATTTTGCTCAAATTTAACTTAAAGCTATCCCTTTGGAGCATTTTTTATGTGGCGAAAAAATTATATTTGTTACTATACTGTGACTTTATTTAAGTCTATTCCCTGCTTGTAAAAATTTAAAATTTTATGATGTTCTTTTGTCAAGTATTACAAATTTTATCTCGAAAAAAATTTACCTACCTCTATTATATATATATATATATATTTAGCAATGTCTAGGTACTTATTCAACAAGCTTTTATAAGTTTAGTGTGGTTTAAATTATTGCATAAACTATTAGGAATCAAGAAATATTTTCTCAAAAATGTTAACATCCTATCATAATAATAATAATAATAATAATATACAATGAAAATCTGCAAGTGATTAATGATCCATCATATATTTATTATATTAGTAGGAGAAATGGAAGAATCAAAGATATGTTATTTGTCAACAACTTTGTCCTCAAAAACTTCAGTAGCAACCTTGGCAGTGTCCCAAACGTCCTTTTCTCTTTTGCTCGCAGATGTTTCTGCTGCTTTCTCTAGCCCCTTTTTAGCTGCATTTGTTACCACCTGCCCAAACACAATATATATATTTTTTTTATCATATACACACTTTTTGCACGAAAGATTATAATAATAAATATAAGAGAAAGGTTTGACGAATTAAAAAAATTATTATTATTATTATTATTATTACGTTTCCAGCCGTATTGGCAACTTTGTCAGTGACAACGCTTCCGACGCGTTTAACTTCTCCGGCGACTTCTTGTGTCCCATCTTTCACCGATTCCGCAGCTTCAATAACCTTTCCACATGTTTCTTTATCAATCTTTGCCTGTTCATTAAACGTTAGTAACTATGATCAAATCTTCCAATAATCGATAATTAGAAAATAACAATAAGTAAGTGCTAATTTCGAACAATGTACATCTCGAGGAGGAATCAAGAAAAAAACAGAGACTCACAGCCTCTTGGGAGGGCCTTGTGGCAGAGACGAAACGCCTACAAATCCATGCACTCGTAGTCGAGTTTAATGTTCTGAAATTAGCCATTTCTTTTACTGGCCACTTAGTTTGTGGAAAAACTACTCGTGATCTATTTTATAATTATTAGGGTAGGGTAGTTATATGGAGGCTACTAGAGGAAACTGACATTTGGAAAACCATCCTTTTCTATGAGAAAATTCCGATGGATATGTGATGGCGATGAGAGAGGGCAACAAATATCGCGAATTAGTTAAATACATGATAGAATTTAATAAAATTCATTGGTTACATGCGTCTCATGACTATGTTCGTTAAGTAAGATCTAAGATGTAAAGCTGATGGTCGACTTGGGCAGGTACAAATTAAAATGGTACTGAAAGTAGATTCATTATTAACTGAAATAGGGGTGGCTATATAACATTAATCTTTTAATTATGTGGTGAGACCCGATGGACTGAATGCTACAAAAATTGGAAGTCAATTAGTAGAAAATAATAAAAGTTTATCATAAAAAATTTATTAGGGACTCCTCTTGTGTTAGTGATCAATCATGAATGGCCGACAAACCATGAGTAAAAAATACCGACTATACATTGATACTGGTAAATATTAAATATTAGCTATATATCTTTCTACTTTCTAGAACAGTTCCCTACATATACATATATATATATATATATATGAAAATGTTAAGTAACTTTAGAGAATTTTTGTTACAAAACTTCCCGAAAGTTCCTTAACATTACTATATATATATTTCCAATAAATATATAATGAAAATAAGGAGGTTAAAACGAACGGGTCTATGAGGCGGAAAATGTGATTAAGTAGCAAAAATTTATAGTGATACTAGGATCAAGTCGTTACACAATGTTATGATACCTCGGATCATCTTAAGTTACAAAGTTAATAGTCTTAAACATTGTTTTGTACTTTCGCCTTTGAAATCATATAGTATATATACTATTATATTTTGTACATACCATGGCCATATATAATGGTAAGTACAGTTTTTATATGTAACTCAGTTCATTTGTGTTATACTTAAAGATTCAATGTGAGGTTATAACACATAGTATCCGAAGCAAAATTAATGAAGACACTAGCTAGCACTTATAAGTCATAACTCTAAGTATATTTTTATGTATGTAAATTCATTTTTTTTTTCCAAAAAAAAGAAAAAGGCGAACTCAGTTATTTTTCCATAAAAATTTAAAAAGAAGTTTAGTATAACCCAAGAACAAGACAAGACCTGGGGGAAAAAAGAAAAAGAAAAAGAAATTAAGGTGGCAACATTTAATATGCATGGCAGAATCCTAACAAGTGTAAGCGATAGAGCTTGCATGGGCTGCATGCAATTCAAGTTAGGGGGACTGATGATGGCTAGCCTTTAATGTTACATGCAACACTTCACCTTAAATTAAATACGCCATGACAAATTCATCGTTTCATTTCACTACCCATCTCTTTTCTCATCGTCTTTAAATCACTCTACAGTCTACACTTTGCAATAATATCCAATAAAGGAGTTAATCTCATTATTATGACACACTTAAGTTGTTAATTAACTGAGATAATGACTTCTTTTTGAGGTGTCCTTAATTAATATAGCAAAATCGAACCTCAGAACTTTGAAGTGTCCTCTCTTGATTAAATTGGATCTGATGGTACTTCAATCTTTTGATGTAATTGGACTATATCATATATACCATGTAAATCAGATACGACTCCCTTGCACATCAAATGTCTTCCCCTCCTTAATTTTTAAAGTTTCCCTGTCACTATGTACCGCCGTAAGGATACCAGCAGCTGGTATAAGAGCTAGATTTCATTTTTTTATTTGACACTACTACTGTGTTTGTAGATGGTTTGGCTTGTCTTCCTCTTTGGTTCCCATAGCCAGAATTGAAATGCTACTATCGAG
>CAVNYN010275811.1:0-23373 GCA_963692815.1 Nyctanthes arbor-tristis | reverse complement strand
AAGTTACTCTTGTATTACTACGGAGTATAAGAACATGTTTAATATGGGGGAAATATCAAATTTGAGGAAGGTGAAAAAGGTAAAAGAGAGGTCAAACTTTTACTGTTTTCCCCTTTTTTCCACCCCCCAAAAAAAAAAAAGAAAAATAAATGCTCCAGAGTATTTTCAATGTTCGGTTTTTCTCCAACCTAGTCATCTGATATAAAAGCATAACTATGTGGGGAAAAATTTAAATATGATTTTCCTTCTTTGTTCATATGCATGTAAATAATGTAAGGGGAAATAACTATTTTTGAGTTTTTCCCCCCTTCAACCAAACAATGTAAATGGGGAATAGGGTAAAATTTTGAGTTTTCCCCACTATACTAAATATTATGAAGGGGTAAACTGTAACATCCCGCCACCATTTAACAATTAATTAAGCTATGTGGTCGTTATTTCGACATGATTGTAAGATTACTTGAATTTCTTTAGAAGATCTCAAGAATTGTCACTCCAATGACACCTAAAGTAAGAATGAGGGTCTTGATTAGAATGAATCAAAGTACAGTGACTTAATTATAAGATAATACAAAGTAGAACGATTTTTTGATCAAAAGACGAGTGAACCACATTTGGCCACGTCACCTTCTTCAGTATACAGTGCTAGATCACTCAATGTGTCACGCAATAATTGATAGAACTTAAAAACTTATTAAAAAAAACTAAATCTTAACTATTATAAATAAGTTAAAAAGATCCTCAATGTTTTCCAAAAACACCCTTAACCCATCCTACTCTCTCTCCCCGTCTCCACATGCATCAATATATTGTTTCTTAGCAAATCTCAGGCCCCCCCCCCCCACACACATATATATGTGTGTGTAAAAGAAAAAATTCGTCTAAAAATATTGTAGAAAGGAAAAAAATACCTTAAAAACTTATCAAATACTTAGTTTCTCACTTGAAAAAGAGTCCTTTCCATATATAGAATAATTCTAACTTATAGAAACAACATTAATTGAGAAATATCAAAACTTTAGAGGCACTTTTTCACTTAAAATCATTCAAGGAATATTTGATATGAGTAACAAATATTTTGATTCCCTTTCAAATATTCATTGAGTTTTCATAAGACAAACATCCATTTTGATACGTTGTTATGAAAAAAAAAGATTGATTTATTACATTTGTATATTGATTTATTGCATTTATATTACTAGTTGATATTTTACCCGTTTTGTTTTGCTATGTGGTATACTATGTGATATCTCTTTGTGGTATTATAAGAATGTTATATGATCTTAATCATTTTGAATCATTGAATCTTGTGCGTACCGTGAGTAGTAGTTTAACTATTGATAGAGGGCTCTCTTATACATTCAACATCTTTGTATATCTCATGATTTGCTTGAAATTGCGTCTCTCTCGGATGAAAGGTGAGTCAAAATATTTTGTTGTTTATCAGTACTTTAAACTCACTCCCCTTTCATTTTTTCTAATCTTGTAGATGATCCAATGCTAGTTTTTTAGTCAAGCAAGCCGAGAGTTAGAGCATGCCCATGAAGGGAAGTAGAGTTGTGCATGTAGAGAGAAGCAATATTGAGAGTTACGATAATACACTTTGACCCACCTTTTTATAGACATATATATATCTACATATCTTTGTGGCTTGTCATATGTAAGATAAAGAACAATTTGTTCGTTTTGTGTATCCTGTCCCCTCTGTATGTGTGAAAGCTTCCCCTAATAATTGCTAATATAAAGGGGGCGTGACATAAACAATCAAAATTTGACAAATTTGAGCTACCAAATTTGGCCACTCATTTCTAAGTGCTCGCTAAAAACCCAAATGAGGGTCTAATTTGCGAGAGCAACTTAAGTACGACCGATCTATATTCTATAATTTGACGTGGCACGTGTGACCAATAATGCACCTACATCTTTCTACTATGATTTACTATGGAGTAATGATATTTATCTAATTTGGAGACTGGTTTATGGTCTAGTTGTTATTTTCTTATTGGCTGTTAAATAAATAAATAATCTCATGTATTTATACATCTCAATTGATCCCGGATTGTAGTAATACCAACTAGACATGAGACCAACTTTCAATTTAAATAAATAGTATCACTCTTTACTATGTGCGATGTACAAGGTAATAAACCTTTCCACTAATAACACACCTACATATTTCCACTATGGTTTACTATGTAGGATGTACATACGATGTACTTAATTTTTCTCACCCGACATGGAGAGATGCAGGTGTACATCCTAAGTTGAGAAGTGCATGTCTATTAATTATTAGTCAGGTGTGCCATTTAGGATATATATGTGACGTACCTAAGTTTCTCTCCTAAGCCCTCCATTTTACCACTAACACTGGAAATGCTCAATACATGCAAACTAGAAAAGTCTTATTATTGTTTTCTTTCTTTAGAGCATTATTACAAAGGAATCGTGGGAGCTTGAATGAATGCCATTGCATGTGTTTGCATATTAATACATTTTCTTATTTTCTCTTATTTTTTCATATTTGAATTTAGTCAAACTCATATCTATACATCTCGTGAAACCGCGTTATACTAGATAAATTTACACTATTTAACTTCACTTATTTTCTTTCTTATTTCACCAAAAAAATACAACCCAAAAATGTGGTGAATGTGGCGACAGTCTTATCTCGGTGGAAGGCGGAACCATCAAAACACTCTTTAAAATGGCGATGGCTCGGATTGGAAAAATCTTGCATAAATACTATTGTTCCATTCCCCGGACACCCCCCCCCACCCCCCAACCCAAAAAAAAAAAAAATATATGTTGACTGTAAAATCTAATCAATTTTAATAATATTTTTTTATTTATAATAAAATCTTAATAGCGCGCTTCAGGAAACAAACACCTGTTGAAGGCCATTCTGGTATACTCTGCATCTAAGCTCTAAAAACCTGACGCCCGAGGAAAATTCAAAATTTTAGGGCTTTGTAATTGGTAGATCTTCTCTATTGATTGATTAGTCAAACATATCATGGGTTCGAATCCAGATTCCTCTAATGAACACGCCGATACTTCGTCACTGTATGTTTCTGCTTCTCTGTCAAAGTCTAAATTTTGGTCATTCTTTCTATATTGGGTTTCTTTTCTGGGTAGTTGCTTTTAGTTAATTTTACTATTATTTGATTGATTTGTAGGCCAAAGAACATATATAAGGATCCAGATGATGGCCGCCAACGGTTCTTACTGGAACTCGAATTCGTTCAGTGTCTTGCTAATCCCACCTACATCCATTGTGAGCACATTTTGCCGAAACCTTTCTAGAAAATATGGCTGCATTTTGTTTGAGATTTCTCATGTATTTGTTTTATTATGACATGTTTGGTGAAGAGGATATCAAGGATGAGAAAAGATAAAGTTCGGGTCTTAACTTTTTGCCCAATTATTTGTGAAAAAATTATGGCATCTTCTCTATTCAAGATTTTATAAAAGATAAAATCTTGTTTACTATATGGAGCTGTACTATTTCTGCAACCAGCACTTTTGAATTAACTGTATCAAAGGATGATAATTGTGGAAATTTTATAATGAGAAACAAGCGGTGACTGGTCTCCTATGGAAATATAAACCTCGCAGTGCACTTTGATAGAAACGTGGCTCAGTCATCCCAAGTTTTAGAAAAATAGGATTACGATTACTTTTTGAATGCTCACATGGATACAAATTGGGGTATGTAATAAAAGTTTATCACAAAAATTTTGTTAACTTTTCATGTATCTATATGTTTATATTTCATTACTTAAACAGATAAGAGTTGTATGTGGAAAAGGAATATACAGTCTGATATAGACAAGTAAATATTGTATCACTTCTGTTACTGTTATTGTATCGCATTCTTTTTAACAATTACCATACTGCTGGTAAATTATGTGCTTCATTTTTGGAGTAGTTTAAATTGTGACCTTTGAATTCTCGGTGCAGATTTGGCTCAGAATCGGTATTTTGAAGATGAAGCTTTTATTGGGTACCTGAAATATCTCCAGTATTGGCAAAGACCTGAGTACATTAAGTTCATAATGTAAGGCTATATTCTCCTCTATTCAACTTTGGAGTTATCCTCTGTTCGAATTAAATGGGAAAGAATAACATATTTCATCCCTCTTGGCACAAGGGTACCCCCCCCCCCGCCCCATGTTCTTTGGTTAACTGGTAATGGAAGAGACCATAATTCATCATGTTGCTACCAAGTGGTTGGATTCCTATAGACTATAAAGATTATAGTACTCATTTTGGCCATATTTTCAGGTATCCACATTGCCTCTTTTTTCTCGAGCTTCTTCAGAATCCCAACTTCAGGAATGCAATGGCACATCCTGGAAGCAAGGTTATTTTCTAAAGAATTCTCTATTTCTCAATAACTGTTTTTTATTTCATTTCCTGGTCTGTTCTTATTAATGAAACTAAGGAATCATGATTATGAATTCCAGCTCATTCTAGTTCTTACATTACATTTTCTTGTTCTGTCCTGTGAGCAAAATAAACTTTGTACAAAAATTCTCGGGAGACATGAAATTGTGGCATAAATAAATGACATTGTAGATGGCACCCGATTGCACTGGATGATGAAAAAGTATCCATATATGCATTATCCAATGAAATTGCACCACATGAGCATGTCACTTATTCATGTTTTCTTTTTATGCCTTCCTAGAATTACTCAACTTTGTAGACAAAGAAAAATATGTACTTAATGCTATAAAAAACTACTCTCTTTGTCCCGCAAAGATGGTCTACCATCCTTTTTTCATTCGTCTCAAATTATAATCCTCTTTCCTTAGTTAATTTCTTAGTTTTCATATATACTCTTATTAAATTTGCATTGTTATTAGTAAACAAGAATAATTAAAGTGGAATAATAATAAAGGAAAGGAAGGGTATATAAGGGAAATTGCTCTTAGATGTTACTTTTCTAACAACATTTGTTGAACTTCCTTAGATATTGTGAAAATAAGGAGAGCACTTCTCTTGCAAGGACGGAGGGACTACTAATTATATCAGTTCTTGTTCTTCCATGCTGATTACCTTACCGATAATGGTTGCTCTTTGTACACTAGACACCTCTCATGTTCCTGAAATATGCAATTGTGCTTTTATTTACACGGCATTTTATTATAACTCAGTCTGGGATAGAATGATCATTTTTTTTTGTTCCGGATTTTAGGAAGTGGCACACAGGCAGCAATTTTACTTTTGGAAGAACTATAGAAATAATCGGTTGAAGCATATATTGCCAAGGCCTCTTCCTGAACCTGATGGTGCACCTCCAACTTTTGTTCCTCCCCCTCCTTTGCCACCTCCAACCATGGTGGGCGCTGCTTCTGCTCCTCTTCCTGCTGCCACTCAAGTTCCCTCTCCAATGCCATATGGAATTCCCCCAGGATCTTCTCTGCCAAAGAATGACCCAAGAAACAGTGCACTTGATCGAAGAAAGAGAAAGTACTCCACTCTTCTTTTCATTTGATTCAATAGATAAGATGCCATTTCTTTTCCCATGTAACAGAATTTGTGGTTTGAACAGGAAGGAGGGTTGAATTATCTAGTCAAATGCACTTCTTCAACTGGATAATAATACAACACTCAGAGGTAGTAGTTCTTATTCCCTAAAATTAATCTTTGGTTTGTGTGCCCTTGTATTTAAAATGTTGAAGTGAATGTTTATTCATCTCCATCAACAATTCCAAAGCCCTGCCAGGTCCAGCCTTGCTCGTTATGTTTTTCCGTCTTGTTATTGTTTCTCCAAACCGAAGAACCATTCCTGCGAAGTATAGAAGTGTTCTTAGATCCTCATTTTCTTAGATCCTCCATTTTTGATGCCTGTAAAACTTGGATTAAAACTTGTTGTTTTGTAAAAATAATTAGTGAACGACTATCGTAGTCCCGTAGACTCGTAGACATACATTCGGATCTTTCTCCAGTGTTCGAGCTGAATTTCTGTTGCCCCAAATTACTATTTGGTGTTTCCATATATGGCTGACTCATGGTGATTCGGCTGAATCATATAATATATTCTATTTTCTTTCTACTTAGTAACCCATGCATCATCTTTAAATTTTTAGTATCTGGTTGTTTGGATCCTTACAGAGGTCTGGTAACAAACCAAATGAAATGTCTTTTCAGGGGGCAGAAAAAAAATGAAATGGTGTAATATGACAGGCAATAACTAGCCTCAAATTCAGTTGAAGTTTTAGTAGATTATTCTATTCTGACCTGTGATGCCACTTTTGCAGGTTTCTGTACCTTGATAAGTGTTGTGGGTGCTGGGAGTTATATGAACGCCTTAACATATTTTGCAGCTATGGTGTCATTTAACATGGGACAACGGCATTCATGTAGTCTTGACGGCAGTGAGTTTATGTATCTACAAGATAGTGCTGGTTGCTGAATTCAAAACAGTGATTCAGATTTTATGTAAAATTCGAAGGATGGTGTTGTCTTATCTTCCGCATAGGTCTTGAATCCTGCAAAAGGTTTTGAATTAGGTGTACAAAATGCTTAACTAATGTGCCCCTTTAACCCTTTCTCTAGTGATTTGATTTGGTATAAGTTACTAAAAATTTTCCACGCTGTATTAGGATTAGCATTAATGCGAATTTTCTGGCATACGATCTGTTTCATTCACAAACATTTTTTTTTTTACTTCATACCTATTAGTTGAATTTTAAGCAAGCAAATTCAGTTGATCTAGATGAAGAGAGACGTATGACATTTCGCCTAAATGAATGAACTAAATTTTGCAGATTCGTTTTCACCGTTACTCTCTACTAAATTATTGTTTCTTGTCACATAATGAATGGCCTTTTACTAAGGACAAAAACTTTCAAGCACCTTTGAGATGGCACTTGCGCAGTGTACGTTCACACTCATCTGAGATGGGCACGTCCCATAGTTGCTCTAACAGACTATACTATTACTAGAGATTCTTATAACCGACTATTAGTTCAGTGGTTGACTGGATCCATCATAACACACAAGAAGGAGAGATTGAATGGCCTGCCATGACAGTGCTAGAAAGCAAAAGGGTGACAGAAGAATGAAGATAAGCATGGGCTTCTCTGGGACTTTTTATCCCTCCTCAAAAAGAGGAAAATTGAGCAGGGGGAAAAAGGGGAAAAATCCGTTCCGAATGGCATCAGTTGGTGTTACTGCCTCCATGCAGAGAGCTTGCAATCCTCAGCATATTGTCAAGAAACAGCCACCTCAGCCTAGAGCCGTGCGCATAAAGCAAGCAACAAATGTTGTCACTCCCAATCTTGATGGCCTTAAACTAGCTGAGAATCAAGAGAGATCTCCATTCTCAACTACTGAAACTCCCACGGAGGAAACCGGAGACATAATCAAGCAATTGGACAATGTGGAATCTTCGTACCCAAAATTTTCAGACAAACGATGGAAAAATGGGACGTGGGATCTAAACATGTTTGTTAAGCATGGTAGAATTGATTGGGATGCTGTGATTGTTGCAGGTGAATTGATACTCATGTACATGGACAAAGAAATTGTTGCTTGTATTGCTGTTTTCTTTAGTTATCCAATACTGTGCACCATATGTGTTTGCATGAGTTGGAATTAAGATCAATCCAACACTGCTCAATTTAAGTTTTTAAGTTCTGATCAAAGTGTTATTTTTTCTTGCTTTTGAACCTTCGTAGAAGCAAGGAGGAGAAAGTTTCTCGAAGTACATCCAGAAGCAACAAGCCACGATGAGGAAGTGGTATTCAGAAGCTCTATCATACCTTGGTGGGCATGGATCAAACATTCTCATCTCCCTGAGGCTGAGCTGCTGAATGGTTAACTCTCCAACATAACCATTATCTAATTTGCACACTTACATAGACATAACCACCGAACTAACCCTTATCCCTTTCAGTTCATTGTTATAATAATAAGATTGTTTCATGAAATTGGGCCTCTAGTTGCCTTTTCGTTTGGTGTGAATAATGCTATGTAATACTATTGGTGCTTATTATCATTTTATGCGATATCATATCATATGTTTTATTAAATGAAAAGTTCAACAAGGTAGATTGATGTTTATTGCCACTAGTGTTACATTAGTCATTTAATATGACTAATACCCAGCATCAACGCATTTTATCAGATATTTTACTTCACAATATGTCATGACCGAGTTTAACCCGTATCCAAATATATAGTCATGTTCCTTGTGTCTTTATGGTTTGTATGAAGTTCAATTAACATTGTGAAATGTGAATGTGATATATATTGCAGGTAGAGCTGCAATGGTGGGATTCTTTTCTGCATATATTGTGGATGGTTTAACAGGACTTCGTGTGGATGGTTTAACAGGACTTCGTGTGGTTGGTCAGACAGGAAATTTCATGTGCAAGGCTGCCCTCTTTGCTACACTTATAGGAGTGATCCTTTTCAGAAAAAGAGCGGATTTAGAAAACATACAGAAAATAGCCGAGGAGGCTACATTTTATGACAAGCAATGGCAAGCATCATGGCAAAATCAAGATGATCGTAAATAGTAAGGTGCTTGGAAACATAGTTGACCTCAAACTTGCATATTGGTTGAATTCTGTGTACAATTCTGCCCTTTATGAACATATGGGGATCCATGATACTCAAATCTCCATGAAATTTTGCAATACAACAGCAGCTATTTCCGTAACATATAAGAAAAATTCTGAGGTTTTGGGAGTTTGCATCATTTTTTTTTACTTTTCCTTTTTTTTCCCTTCCTTTTTCTTTTCTTTTAAATATACATGGGAAGATTGAGATTTGAGGAACACAATATGTTGGGGGAAAAAACTTTAAATCATAAACTACTTCATGGGCAAGGGGAAAACTATAGTGCAATCAGTCGAAGGGATCAATCCGTGGGTCGTGCTCAGTTGCCATAGCCATCCCAGTGCAAAGACACGTGGGGCACATGACCTGCAAAACAATGTTATGCAAAGATTATTAAGAACTAATTCAACAGGGCTCAACATATTTCCATCAATCTCCCCTGAAACTAGCTTCAGGCAACACCAACAAATAGGTAAACAATCTTACATCTGAGAGATCCAACCTAGTTCAACCAAGATCCAACACCAGGGAACAAATGAAATCCACAAGTCACCTTATATTCAATCTCTTAAACCCAACTAAAATAAAGCTTAGTGTAATTTGTGAAAAATATTGTAGACAAATAAAACCAAGAGATATTTGGTTGACTGGGTTAAAAATCATAAATAAATAAACTGTCAAGGATAACACTATGCAAGTTTGTAAATATATTCAAGTTACACACTCAAGTGCAAATTTCCAGGACCATACCTTCCCTGCTCCTGAACAATTAGAACATCTTTCAGTTTTAGGGGTTGACAAAGGCTTGTCCCCACCATTTACCGTTGAGACCGGTTCAATAAGAACAAGTGATCCAGAGCTTGAGCAGCGAGCACAAGCAAGGTATCCTGCAAATCAGGAAACAAGTTCCATAAGCACTAAATCCATTCCAACTGCATGGCCCGATATTTTAACCATCCATTTATAGGTGGAAATTAGAAAACTAGTAGGATAATAGAATGAAAGTGACTTTCATGTAGCAGCAAAAATCTGGAATGCTTAACATCATTTCTAGCTTCACATGGTTTTTGTAACGCTTATCTGTCCTTTACTATTGAAACCTTAAGACCAAAGTTCACTACTCATGTCCTATGAGGATTAAGTAACTTGCCAAGCAGAGCTGACAGGTGAATTTCATAAATTCCGATCAAAGCCAATAAGCCACAACATGGCAATTAAGCTCAGTAACTATTTCAATATCACGACGAAAACTGTCAAGACTCATTTGACGAGAACTTGAAAGCCAAAAGACAGACTGCTTACCTGTACCAAGACAGTACTTGCATCTCTTCTGCTCCTGTTGTTTCACATTGTTTATTTCCACCACCATCAAGGCAGATATTACTCCTACTGCTCCACCAGAGAATGATGCCACTATGGGATCAACATCACTACAAAGGTCATAAAGTTAAATATCCTCAAGTGAAATAATCATCATATAAAATTGCGTTGCATCGCTTGAATTCTGAAATTTTCAAAAGCATGTAGAAGTACATCCACCTGATCAAATAACTGATGATTCTGTAATGGTTAAGAAGCACAACTGGTGAATAATAATGTCAATTAAATCCCCCAAAATGATGCCACGCTGGGCTCAACATGATTAAGAGTTCATAAAAGTTACTCAAAAGTAAGAAACTAGCAGCAAAATGCAACATACCTCAGACCATATGTCATTTGAAATTAGCATTAACAATATCTTAAATTTTGAAAGCTTCATAAGCATGTAGAACTAACCATCAAGTTTTACATGCAAAATGAATAAACATGTTGGTGAATGAATGTTTAGATTCTTTGGATTACAAGGTGTACCCACACTATGTCCACTATAAAATTAGGAAAAACAAAGGTTGCTGATTCATTTGTGTTCATTTTGTTGGCGGGTAACATATAAGAGAAGATCTTTGGTTTAATGGTCAACCTGTATCATGTGCCTGAATGAATTGATATTTACCGCAGTCAGAATCAACAAAAGTAAGAGCAAGAAATTGTGTCACATGCATCATTGTGGAAAAGAACTTAAATTAGTAAATAGATAACCAACATCTAGCAGCATACCTCAATTGCATTGGCAGATGCATGCTGTGGATAAAATCAGCATATGTCGTACCTCCTAATCCAAGTTTTAACTCCAGCTAGAGCAATGGAAAACAATATATGGATTAAGATCTGAACGTTAATTTCATGATATCAATCTATACAAGTTCTTGCTAATAGAAGGATATTGCAAAGGTCTGTTGACAATGTCAGAGTATCCATCAACCTAATCCTCATTTCTCTGAGGGACTGAACTTAGTCTCTACTATTTCTTCTTTCGCCATCTATGCCAAACAATTTCAGAAGTGCAAATCAAAACTTGTCAGCAGACAACAAATTTAAGATAAGATATCTTATCTCAAAAGAAATAAAGTAAAAGGAAAGAAAGCAAAGCCTTTCCATTTGCAAGATAACACAACCTATATCAGAATTTAAAAACAGAGCAATACTGAGAGGATGACAGCGACAGAGGGCCATTTTATCATGCACAAGAACAAAAGATACCATTTCAAATTCTCAAGAAGCTAAAAAGTCAAGCATTAAGTCAAAGAAAAACTAAAATATTTTCTATGTTAATCCTCTAATGCTTGTTCCATTGATATTGAAAAGTACATTAGAACTTACAGTTGGTGCCAGAAGACCGCCGAAAAGCATGATACCAGCGATAAGAGAAAAACAAGTTGCATAATATTGTTTAAGATTTGCTGAGGTCTGCAAAAAATATACAAGTCATTAACAAATCTAAAGCATTTGCTAGATCTATACATCCCATGATACTTTATAACACATTGTAATTATACCAAAGGAGGTAAAAATGGAATGAAGGAGGGGAAATTAGGCAGCTCATTTTCTTGTTCGTCCTTTAGTATACCAAGCTCCGCACTTTTAATTCTTTGCTGTATTCTCAGCCTACGGACCTACAAAATTTTTGCAGAAAAGCAATTAACCGTTAAAAGAAGACTAACAAATCCAAAAATTGAAGTCCTGCAGAATATAGAATTGATTCAAAATGAACGAAATTCAACAATTTTTAATACCAAAACTTTTTTATGTTAGTGTATTATTAATGAAGAAAGCTGACCTCTTCCATGTGCAAAAAGATTTTATTCCGACGACTCCTAACATTATCCTGAATCTCCTGTAATTCCATCTTTGCAAAATCTTGTACCGTCTCCGGCCCCTCGATTATACAAAACCTGCACCAAATTCATCATCAATTAATTAATAATGACATGTACACAATAATTACGTAACATATCTTAATAATATAGTAATAATTAAAAAATATCTAATCTTTCCTCCATCGATAAAATAAACATCAGAACTCAGTCCAATTTGACATTGAAAAAAGTATATTACGCAGCGGAGTTTTTGTCAGGCGAGGCATCGGAATCGATCGAAGAGGAAAACGAAGAGGCGTCGGAGTCTGATGCCGAGGCTTTCCATTTGACGTGAGATTTTAGCTTTATCGGAAGGAATCTGGAGCTGGAGAAGCGCGGATTCGATGGATTAAACCGGGAATTTGAATAGGAAACAGCTAAAATTCTTCCAGAAGAAAGCATTTTGGGGAATCAATGATGAAATTGGTGAATTGTGCGGGACTTCCAATGGAGACAAGAAGAGTATCAGTGCTTTTAGAGTTGGTTAAAGTGGGGTATTTCACAATTTTGCACTAGTGTTCAAGTATAAAAATGTGGGCAGCAAATTTGGTGGGTTCCACTGTAATTATTGCATCAATTATCCAAATTGGACTACAAGTTATTATCGAACTAAATAGTGTTTATTTGTTTACTTTCAAAAAAATAAAATAGTGTTTATTTGTTCCAACAGTAGAATTATAATTTAAAACTGTGGACAGCGTGACTAATTAGTTCATGGGTTGATAAATCAAGTCGTTCTATAGAGAAAAGTTAAAAAGGGAATATTGTCTACTAACACTTTAGATTGTTTGTGATTTAAATTTTTAAAAGGTAAAAGTGTTAATTAGTGAACTAATAAAAAAGTATATAATTACTCGAAAAGAGTAAAATTGAGTAATGTTACACATCATTATTGACTTACAATTTTATCTTCTTTGTTAATATACAATTTATATATTTATATATATCTATATATGTACACACACAGAGAGAATGGAGGTGAGGGGCACATGATATTCGAATTTGAGAATTCGAGGTAAGTGGTTGACTTAGTGGTTAAAGGCACAATCGTTTGATACCATGTTAATATATACCATCGGTAATAAAAATATTTATTATTACTAGAATAAAAATAATGCTATGTAGCACCAGTGGTGCTTGGCACCAGTCTACGTAGCAACTAATATGGCATTGAATGATAAGTGAAATTAAATGTATAAATAAAGGACTCACTTAATTTGACTTATCATTTAATACCACCTTGATATAGTGCTAAATATCAATAATGTTAAATAACATTACTCCTAGAATAAATATTGACAACTTGAAAAAAAACAACAACAATAATTATTATTATTATTATTATTATTATTATTATTATTATTGTTGTTGTTGACGAGATGGGCTGCAACACCAGCCCAGCGCTAGCGTTGAACTTTGTCCCTAGGCGACAGATGGACTGCAATCAAAGGGGCCGGTAAATTGGGCCTCGGAAACTTCCAAACCAGTCTATGGCCCATACTGTGAGTTGCCTTGCCCTAGATTCCCCTGATAACTCCTATATATTCACCTTCTACTTTTCGCACGTAAAAACTCTTGAGGTTTTTCGTCTTTCTGCATTTTACGTCGTTTCTTTTGAAGAACTTAACCCTTGTTCATTCGTGCAACTCTAATCTTACGCCTATATATATTCATCGTTTCAGAAAAATCCCTATATTTTTTGTTTACGATTTTGTGTTTAAAGGTGAAAATCGCAGTGATGACTCAATGAAGTTCAAGCTCAACAGACCGGATCGCGGGAGGCTCTTCGGCCTTCGCATGTCGATTCTTCTTCTTTCCTGAGCGATTTTTAATACTGTTTCTTCATTTCTTTCCTTTTATGTTCCTTTCTGAAATTGTTTTTCAAATGCTACTTTTTCTTGGATTAATGTGCTCTTAATTCTGAGGAAAAGAGAGATTGCGATGAGGATTACCAAGCTCCCTCTTCTGAGATCAATGGTTGAGGAAATCTGCTGGCAGAATCGAACCATATAATCCTTAGCCACCACTGAGTAATCTCTTCTTTATTTTTCCCCTTAATTCTCTTTCCCTTTTTTTTCCAATAAATAAATAAGTAAATAAAATTGTTTGTTCTATAAGCTTAGGAACGCGAATCAAAAGGTTAATTATATCAATTGATCGAACAAAATATGCTTATTAATATGGTCTGGTTATCAAAAATATTTTTTTGCATTACAGCGTGTACTTTACATGCTAATTAAGAGCAACTTAATTGCAATAATGTTAATGTTACATTCTAGGTCGTGCGCAAACTGAAACTGGACAGGACACGACCGGGGAAAACATTATTTTTAAAATATGTAAGACACGAAACCTTGCGAAAACATTGTATAATATTTATTAATTTAATTTTACAATTTTCATATTTAACTTCAAAATAATATTAAATATTAATTAAATAATTGAAATAATGAATTCAACTCAATCTAGCTAAAATTTTAACATAAAATCATGTTTATCTTAAAACAACTCATAATTCGCAAATTAATAACAAATGGAGCATAATAATCTTTCCTTTTTCGTTGGTTTAGTTGCAATTACAAGATGACAAATTCAATTTATAAGTTTATATAATATTAGATTATTTGTACTTAACTAATAAATATTTAAGTTAATTATAACTTAATTTTTAGTTAAATATAATTAAGATTTTATTTTTGTTAAGATGTCGAAAATTTCTAAGCAAAAATTTCCTAAAAGTTTTTGTAGAGTTTCCATAGAGTTTTCAAAATTTTTAAAAACTATGAAACTTTTTTAAAGTTTTTGAAATGTTTTCAGAGAGTTTCTAGAGATCGGAAGAGCGTCGTGTAGAAAGAGTGTAGGCAATGATATTTGTCTTTTAAGAGTTTCCGTACTCCATAGGTTACATTCAATAAAATTTTCAATACAACAATATTCACATTGTATATTTAACAAATTATTATCAAATATTCTGAAGAGAGAGTTTGGAGAAGTTAATGCATGAGCTGGAAAATAAAAACCTTTTTTTTGGCCAATTGTCATGTTACGGAATGACTATCACCATTCATATAGAGCATCTCCAATGTCATTGTAATTTATATCTATATTTATATCTATACTATATCTAAAAGAAAATATGTGGGGAAACATTTTTGGAGAATATTGTCCTTGCCAATATTTATAATTCCTTATTTGTCCCTTAATAAATATAATTAATTAATTTATTCAATACATTTCATACATGTAACTTCTAATATTCTCACCTTAAATATTCTTTAAAAAAAAAAAAAAAGGTTCTCTCCTTATATGTATCTTGGGGGAGTAACCAGCTCTTGGGAAGCTGTGCTTGGGATAACTCAAACCAACCATTTCAATAGGTTAATAATTTGCCAAAGATATTTTACTTCGAGTGCTAATATGGTGATAATCTTTGAACTGTGATCTTTATACGTGGTTTTCTTTTTTCTTGAGGATTTTTTTTAAGTGAAAAATGATTAGGACCGAGTTATGATTGCCAGTGCAAACATAATTGAAAATGAATTAAAGGACGAGATGGAAGATACTTTGAGTGCTTTGGAGGAGTCGCATACAACTGTTGGCAATTTGAGCTTTGGATAATACAAAATGCCCAGTCGATAGTATTACTGAAAAGATACCAATATTCTTAATTAATGACATTTCACTTATGATAATATTATCTACCTACTGGTATAATCTATTTTGGTATAGAAATTAAATAGAATGCTGATTAAGTTTTAGATGAAATATAAACGGTTAGCGAGGTATGCTCTACTTCGTGCAAAAGGACCAAAGATTCTATTCTGGTTAATAGAATTATAACTGTGGATATATAACAAAATGCTTAATTAGATTGTTTTGTGATGGATTAATATGATATCTTCATATTTATAAGAAAAGTTGAAAATAATTGGTTGAGAAGAACTTAAGCAAGATATATTAAGATTTAAATTATTATGTGACTACATATAAAATTATTTGTCATGCAAAAAGACCATCTCTTTAAAATTTTTAGGTTTTGGAAAGACGAATATAATAAATTTACCCTTTTTAGTGTAATAATTAAAATTTATTTTAAGAAAATGAATTCAAATATCACTTGCAAAGCACGTGTCACATGCTAGTATCTATCAAAAGTCATTGGCCCACTAAAAAAGAGATAAGTGTCATGTGAAAACGGGTCTCCAATGCACCATGTATTGGCTCAATATTATGCTGACATGTCTACAATAAATGACAAATGCTGTAGTGGTTCCAATACCATCGCATTAATTACTTCGTATTCCCGGAGTCGGTGTGCTCGTCATCATCACCATCATTCCCTGCAAGTCGAACACTTTCTGATGTGCCAATTCCAAGCTCGAACAGGAGAAAAAGGTAGCGCGAGTAATCTGAATAGTTGGCCTCCGTTCCTTGTTCGTAATAGTTGTCGGAGGTAGAGAATTATTATTATTATTTTTTTTTAAATTTCAACTTCTGGTCCATCCCTTGTCAATTTACCATAGATTTTTAATTTCTTTTCAAATTTACCAGAAAACCTAAGTTTCTGGTAGATCACAATTCAATTCTTTGCACTAGATTTTTTAAAGAACTTATGTAAGATTAATGGGCACCATAGTAACTTACAAAAAGTTCCAAATTACTTGAATTTCTTTTCTTCTGTTAGTGATTTCAATCGAATCTGCACAACGAGCCACCTTGTGCAAAATTTGGTTTCAAAGACCACCATCGAATATGAAAAATAAGCCGTGAACGAGTTTTGCTCCTTGGTAATTAACGTGAAAGGAAGATTCATCAAATTTGTTAGAAAAGCTTCTTCAATCATTTCTTGGTGAAGACAAACATATTTGAAAACACCAAACAGTCTTTGCAGAATCTCGTTCAAGAAGCCCTTGCAGATGTGCTTCGAAACCCCATGGATTACACCCTTCTCGACTCATCTATCTCTGACATCTTCAATGCTGATGAGCCTGATGTTCTCCAGCATGATTTCTTTGCAACTGAAACAGTTAGATGTTTCTCGACTGACGAAAGAATTCAAATGAACAAGGAATGGATCAATTTTTGGCTTCATCATCAACACATCCCTCCAAATGTTCTTCAAGAAGAGGTTCTTGCTAATCATATTCGCAGAAGTAATTTATCAAATAAAGATAGAGACAAGCTCAGATTGGTCCTTGTTCGAAACGCAGTGAACCGAGCTACTTGGTTCCCAGCATCAGTCAAGAAACAAGCTAAATCCTTCATTATGTCAAAAGTTAACCAAGATCCTACGGCGGAATCTTCCTCGGGTCAGTGAAGTTTCATATGCATCCGGCCTCTTGAAAGGGATTCTCTCTTGGCGTTGTTTGAGTGTTTTCCTTGTGCTTCTTCTGTTTTGGTTTTGTCTTCATTTGTTTCCATTGTGATGTATCATGTTTGTGTCTATTTGTTTTGTTTTGGTTGGAGAGAGGTTGATTTTTTCCTCTCTCCAGCTGTACTTCCTTTTCTTATTTATCAATGAAATTATGTTTTCCTTGAAAAAAAAAAAAAAACCTGCAAAATTTTTCTGGATGTTGAACGTGGTTCAGTGATGATTTGTGTATTTTATTTGAAGAAGGTAAACACTAGGTAGGCAATACCATTGAAATGTTAACAACAATCAGTATGCATTAGAGATTGACTTTTGGATTACAATGTCTATTCATTTGATATATTCATCTTAAGTGGTTTCACGTTCCATATTTTGGTTGCCAAATGTCAAAATTTATTCAATAACTGAAACTATACATTGGAGATGTTCTTAGAGCATATCACAATTGACATAAAAATTATTTGGCATGCATGCATGGTGGTAGTCATCATGGTTAATTAATGTGACAATTGACAAAAAAATATTTGGCAAATTAAATACTTGACAATGTTATGGAGAGTAGTGTCATGTTATGATATTGTTCAAAACAATATCAAGTATTAATTGATTTAATCACTAGACTTCTCTCTCTTTCTCATTTCTCTTTTTAAAATGCTTTTTAATAATTTGCCAAAATATAACATGGATATTATTGTATTGGAGAGTTTATTAAATATAACGTCAATGTTATTTGACATATATACACAATAAAAATTGTTATATTGAGAATGCTCTTAGAGATGTTCTAAGAGTAATGCTATCTAACATAATTGATATTTGGCATCACATCAAGGTGATATTAAATGATAAGTTGAATTAAGTGATTAATTAATTTATTCATTTAATTTTACTTATCATTTAATGACACATTAGATGTCACCCAGATCGGTGTCAAACACCACTAATGCTACATAGCATTATTCATATTCTAAATATGCGCAATCTTGAGTAATCATTAGTCACAAGCCAACTAGTTCCAATGAGTAATCTACAATTCTTTTTTAAATTGTTTCTTTATGCATTCTTCAGATATTACCATTATTTTATAAGTTAAAGTATTGAAAACAGTCGTGATTAGTTTGACTAAATTCAAAGTATTCATTCAAGATATTTATTTCTTTGTGGGACCATATGCTGTTGGGAGGAGTAAAGACGATGATGCAAATTCATGTGTCCACATTTCTTGAACTCAAAATCTCCCCTCCCTCCCCTTTTTGTTATTTTAGTTGGAATTCACGGGTTACTTTGTGAAGACACCAGATCCCCATAAATAGCCACCAAAGATTGCAGATATATAAAGACCTTAGTCGATTGCGTAGAAATTGTCAAACTTGCATAACTACTAGAGTTCACAAAACCTTGTTCATGCATAGAAATGCATCTAACCAATCGCCAATTCTTCCTCATTCTTCTCTTCTTGATCTGTGCCCTTTCTTGGGCGTTCAATACTGGGGGAGACGACATTGAACAAAAGACAAGTTTATCCGACATGGCCTCTGGTCCTAGCAGCACAAGAAGGATAAATGAGGAAGGTAGTGGCTCGATCCATAGCCCAAGTTTGGACTATAGTTGGGGTTGGGGTTCAAGTCCCGAAGGTGGATGGGGGTATGGGTCAGGCTCGAGTGGGTCTGCTAGTGGGTTTGGTTGGGGTTTTGGAACTAGGTCGGGATATGGATTTGGCTATGGTCATGAGAACAATAATGGCGCACCACAAACGAGTCCTCCAGTTGAAAATGATTCCAATGGTAGAAGCGCTGATAAAAAATGTCCACCACCTATTTATGGTAGCAAAAACATGCATCGGTAATCATTTGGAGTTTGTATTTTATAGTTGAAGCATGATTCAGTATCCATGCTACTCTTATATGATATATTACGTACGATATAAGGGGTTGTATTCAATCCAAACTTCTGTAGCTTTTAAAGACTTCTTTTAATGGATGGCTTTTTTTAACTTGTATTTATTTTGAAATCTCAAATGAATATACCCTCCTAAATGCGTTAGGCTGTATATCAGAATGTGGGTTATAGGTATAATAAGATGTAAGCATTTTGAATTTATTTACAATAATGTCTGGTTAATAATGAATATTCTTGATATAAATCTCAGTAATGATACTCCACAATGATTCTGGATGTGATATTGCGCAAGTGTTGATAACGGGAACTCTATCTGGGTTTTGTCGGGGATAAGCCCAAGAAGCTCTTAAGATGGATCGTAGTAATAGGAAATTGACAGTAATAGCATTAACATACTGTCCGAACGAATCTATCACATTTTACTTTCATACTATTTATTTTACTATTCATTTATTTTCTGTTCGTCTTTTAATAATTATAAACAAATATTCAATTTCCGCGTTCTATCTTTAAAAACTTTTTAATTATCGGAATTTCAGGTACAAGTATTGATAGCGTATGCGTCTCAAATCAAGTTCGGAGTCGGTGACACGCCAAATTTTAGCATTCATAAAATATTCCAATTAGATTATGAATTTGACTTGGACGAGCATGATATTGGCATCACTCTAACGAAATAACAAAATTAAATTTCATTTTGTACGCAAACCTTCCTAACGTGTGGAGCACAAATTCAAGAATTCTCTCCCTCCACCATCTTAGTTTCACTCTCTCACAATATACAACACGTCAAACGTGTTCAAACCCCATTGGACCAACCCATGTTCACATACATTTGAACCATGTACTTACTAGTCATGATATATATTATATAATGTTAGAGGATGACCACTCATTGCCAATCAACCCCAACCCACAAAAAAAAAAAAAAAAAAATCTTGTTTGGTCCGACTCTAAGTTATATATAGGTATGTCACCAAAATTTAATTTGGCAAATACTTGTTATAATAATATACCTTTACTGATGACTTGTGACAAAAAGAAGCTTGACAAAGATTCAATACTAAATTGCACTTTCTCATTCTCCCGTGAACGTTTTTATTATTGGACCAAGCAACAAGAGTTTGCACGATCTATTTTATGTTCCTGAATAAGTTTTTAACATTTATATGAGTGTTGTTTTAGAGACGAAACTGCATCTATATACGCATCCCATGTGAGTATATGCAGGCCATATCACCATATGATCAATGTTAAGACAATTTTCATTAACGTTCCCATTTTATCTTCTTGTAAGCAAATGAAAGGGACATGATATTAATAGTACGTGTCCTTCTTAGTCCTTTAATATTGCACATGTATACTCACATGGGTAGATGTAAATGTAATGGAAGAGACATTTTGCTAGGACATGTTAAATTCCTCTCTTTTATTTCCTTTTTAATTTATCAAGTCGAGTATTTCGAACGTACTGTCCTAACTAATATATCATTTGAGACATTATTCAAAATGTATGATGATAACATATTTGTATTCTCCACAACATAAAGGTCGCCAGCAATGTAGTTTCTTATGAAAATCAATTGCCATTTTTGTGAAATTCACTCCAAAATTATTATATTCTTGTTTGCAAGCACAAGTTACCATATAATTATTATAACCTTATCTAAACCAAGGAATTTAATTACAACATATTAAGCTGGTTGTTCACCAAATTTATCCTACTATAACCACCTCTAAGTAATCCAAACTATTAATTCCATAATTCATCTTGGCCAAACTAAATATGCCATCATATAAGCACATAATTCGTATTTCACTTTAATGTTCAACGAGTTCTTCCAAATCTTGCGTGCTTAAAATGTTTTTCATGACAATATATAGTTGCAGCTAAATAGACTTTGTTATCCTCCAAATGCTACTTGGATTAAAGGACCAGAATTCTCGTTAAGTTAAGAAGTTGAAGCTGGGGAGAACATGATCTATTACTTCATCCAATATTAGGACTGGAGATTGATGATGATTTCAAAGCTGCAATCTTACTCCAATAAGTGGTCTTTGAGGAAGCATTTGAACGCTTTTTGTCAACTTATTAAATCATAAATTATATGATATAGTAATCATTAATATTTGAGAAGTATAGATGGTTGATTGTTGCTTATGAAGGAAGTTTGAGTGCCACCAAAGCTCACTAAATTATGGTTGCTTGTAATTGATATGTTCTCTATTCATTATACATAATACATCAATCAAAGTCACATATGTTTTAATTAGTGCTTGTTATGAATCTGACAAAACTTATGGATATTAAGCGAATCATAGTTAAAGATTTCAAAAAAAATGAGTGAATAGAAAATTATCTAATCGATCATAACGGAAATGATTACACCTATACTTTTATAAAGAATTATTCTCATGATATGACCCAATAAAAAATAACACATGCCTCATACTACCACATGAAAACATTCAATTTTTGCATATTATCATACTAGTTCCACATAAAACTAACCGTTTGCTTTTAGATTATTTCTGTTGATCAGAATATTCAGCAAAAAGAGCAATATGATTCACGTGAAAAAGGAGAAAAATGATTTATAAGTTCCATGTCGCAAGAGTGCAATGTAGGTGCATCTCACTAGAAAGTAGGCATAAAAAGAGTTACAAATGTCAATGAATTAACAGCTCATTTCCAACCCCATTTATTTCCGAGTCAATCGCATCCCTATATAAGTGTACAAACACATACAAACTCTTTTCACATCAAATTCTTATACACATTTTCCACACTATATATCCATTAAAAACACTACCAATTACATCACTAAATACTTGCAATTAAGCATCCATCAATGGCGGATCACTTTGAGAGTTCTCAAGAAATCCCTAAAGTCATTACTTTCCTTTCTTCTCTTCTCCAAAGGGTGGCAGAGATGAACGACGTTTTTCGTAGTACTGACTCGCAGAAAATGTCCATCTTCCAAAGCTTGACTAGGCCTACCATTTCCATCAACAGCTATTTGCAGAGGATCTTCAAGTATGCCAATTGCAGCCCTTCTTGCTACATAATGGCTTACATTTATCTCGACCGGTTCGCGCAAAAACAGCCGTTGCTGCCGATAAATTCGTACAACGTTCATCGACTGCTTATAACCAGTGTGCTGGTTTCTGCAAAATTTATGGATGACATGTAAGTTCTTGATGCTTTAATCCTCCAGATTTCAATGAAACTTATAGTGTATGACTGTCGTTTAACAGTTAGTACTAATTAATGTTGCGTAACAAACATGTCTTAGACGTGTCAATGAAATTTGTATGGCATTTCACACTAACCGTAAGCCCCGTGATCCGAAATCGGTCTACTCCCCCTGAAATTTCTGGTGTATATTTTGATGATGGTGTGTATATTGAAACAAAAACATACGCATTTTAAAGACAACATGTGAAATTCTTCATATTTTTAGGTAACTTGTGGGAAACTGATCATGTTCCATTAGACAAGACACCTAAGATTTGGTGTCCCTTGTCCCCGTCGAATGATGTTAGAAACCCAAAGCACGACGATAAATAAAATAGTATATAAATTTTCTTGATTAGTAAGCTTCAAGTTTTGGTTTCCAAACGTTCCAAAAAAATGTTGTCTACATGATGATAGTGGGTGACCATGACTATTATTTCCTTTATATCCCCTACTATTCTTCTATTTCATAATTTCAAGAAATCAAAAGAAAGAGAAAAGTTGGCGGTCCTCCTAAGAAGCCTTATTTATCTCCTGATAAGGAGCCTTATCGCTTATGTGGCGGAAATCTAAGGGCCTCTTCTGTTAGATTTCTGCCACGTAAGCGATTTATCTCCTTATCAGAGCTTTATCTATCTCCTTAGTAAATTTTGAAAAGTGGGAGTATCAATATCAAATGCATCACTTGGTATTTAATCCGAGTCTAATCTATCAATCATCACTTGGCTTTGGATGTTACCTTATAAAGTAGTAAATTACTTGGTGGCTAAACTCATAGTTGGATTTCAGATTGTAAGTAAAATATTTATCTTATCATAGTTGAGTTCATGAACATATCTTTATATCCCACGAAAAAGATAAAATTGTAATATTTTTGTGTCTTCCCTTAACAATGTCTAGTTCTGCTCAATAGAAGTTATTCAACATGTTGAAAATGTCAGATAGTGCCCTAATTTTTCCTCTCTCATGCAGATTTTACAACAATGCATACTATGCCAAAGTAGGAGGAATCAGCACACAAGAAATGAACCTTCTTGAAGTGGATTTCTTGTTTG
>CAVNYN010275810.1:0-37865 GCA_963692815.1 Nyctanthes arbor-tristis | reverse complement strand
TGTTGGAATTAAAGAAGACATCCTTCCCAGAGAGTATGTCTAGGCACAATGGATTTTTGATTGCATAAATTCTCGTCTTATACTGCCTAGAGAGAAATACAAAGTGAGATGGTAAAACTCTAGTTTTCACCTCATCTTTTGGTTGTATTGTCCGTGTGCTTTATATAATGTGTATAGCTAATTTAGTGTGGATAATTTCTATTCTCTTCAGAGACTGCCCACCTCATCTAAACCCCTTTATAGAGCATGATTTGGCTGGCCATATTCTTAAATATGCTTATGAGATAAGAAGGCTTCAAGTGGGGACAGGAAAAGGAGACATAAAGTGGCCTTATGCGTATGGGAGAGAAGTGGTTGGATAAAGCATATAGTTCCTAGAAACCATATAGTGGCCTTATACGTCACATATATGACGTATAAAATTCTGTCATACCATATAGTTCCTAGAAACCATACCACATATACATATTTGTCTAAAACTCTTTTGTTGGAACTCATTTCTATGCCATACTATGGTTTAAGTATAGGATATCTTGGTTTACATGAGGTGTGTTTACATATGGTACTTACAAGGATGCTGCTAATAACATTTTTAAGCTGAGCATTATGACTATACCATGCCTATATTTATATGCATTGCGATACCGTGCCTATATTATTTGAAGTTGACCAAGTCCAAGTTTGATTCCTGATTGAATAAGTTAGTGGCGTCAGAATAGCTCTTTTACTTTCTTAGTTAGTTGCCATTATTTATTTTGTAATCCTTATTTGTAGATTTGGTGGTTGTAATTGCTCTATAAATTGGCAGTAGAATGAATAAACAAATATGAACAATTACAACAAAACTTCTTCTTTCCTTCTTTGTCACTCTTTCTTCTCCTCTATTTCCCTGTCCACGTAAATTATTATATCAGTGGTATCAAAGCGGGTTCTGATCATGGACACTCAAGCCAAAACCAATGCCAGTGGGGTTAGTAAGATCCTGGCATGACATGAATCAAATTTTGACGAACTTTATACTACTCTCTAGACTGTGCTAACAGAACTTTAGAACCTTCGACACTCACCCAACTCAAGTAACACTTCTCGGCCCCCTGAGACCAACCCATTTGCGGTGGAAAACACTACCCACTCCAACACTAAAAATGACCATCCTCATACTCTCCTCAAATTATCCTTCCCGACATTCAACGGAGAAGTTGGGTCTACAAGGTTGAACAGTACTTTGATTTCAAAAAGATTAAATTGAGCCAACAAGTTTAGTTGACTTCCTTTCACTTAGAAGGTATTGCACTATAGTGGCATAGGTGGTTGTCTAAGTTTCATGGTCCACTTGCGTGGCATGAATTCACCAAGGCATTATTGCTTAGGTTTGGCCCTATTGATTATGAAAATCCTTCAGAAGCTATATCCCGTCTCGGACAAACTTCGACTGTGGCAACATATCAAGAGGTTTTTGAAAAACTCTCCCACCGTATAGATAGCCTACCTTCCTTCTTGGGAATTTTATAGCCGCGTTCCATGATGACATCAGGTTGGATGTAAAACTTAAATAGCATAGGACACTTGCGGAGGCCATTGTTGCTGCTTGATTAATTGGACTACGGAAATCCCTGCAAAAGAAGGCTAGTAGCTTCTCTAGAACTCTGAAACTCCTCCCTCCATAGAAATCTGTGCCAAATAATTCAGTGGGGGTCCTAGGTCTACCACCAATCGTCAAGGCAGGTTCCGGCAGCCCCAACCAAAGTATCACTCCTTTCAAAAGGATCACTAGCTAAGAAGCCCACGAGCGGAGAGAAAATGGACTATGTTATTATTGTGATGAAAAGTTCACTGTCAAGCATCAGTGCCAACGTCCCCAATTATTTATGATTGAGAACACAGTAGAACCGGATAAAGAGGCAATAGAAGAGAAATTGAAGACGTCTGAGAAGAGGTGGTGATTGGCACGAGTGGAGGATAGTTAGAGAGTCGAGTGGTCGTGGGATTGAATAATTTGAAAAGCACGGAGGCAAGATCGGAAGAGGTAGGTGGCCGTGTGGATAATGAAAGAAAGAGAACGGTCTGTGGCTACAAGAGGTGGCGGTAGTTACTAGCTATAGTGGTGGTGGTTTTTGGTGGTGAATGAAATGTGAATGGTGCCGTGGTGGTGGGCTGAGAGTGTGGCCATGAGTACCTGAAATTAGAACCCTAATAATAATCCAATAAAGATAAGTATAAATAGATTTCAAATAATTCTTTTTTCCAATTTTCAAAAGGAAAACTCTATTTTTGAAAAATATATTTTAGAAAAGACATAATAAGAAAAGGAAAAAAAAAGAGAGAAAGAGAAACGAATTGGGGTATTTTTATAACATAAAGGGGTATAATTACAATTAGTTTCAAAATAAGGGGTAAAATTAAGTGTACCACAAAAAACTATCTTTATTCTCAAATTTCCTCCCAAAAAATAAAAATAAAAAAATCATTCACCAAAGGCCCCATTTTTGGAACTTCGCTCGGGACCTTATAGACTATAGGTCTGGCCCTGAGTGTTGTCGAAACTTTAAACAAAATAATAAACTAGAAAATGAAATTTTATTTCCAAAAATATGGTTATGATATCACTTGAAACATAAAATATAAATGTGCATCGACCTTTAATATATATTATTTCATGAGCTATTTTAGTCTACCTTAATCTAGACACTAACTTAATTTGTCCTAATCAATGGTTAATTATAAATCCGCCAATATAATCAGAATATGTTTTCTCATATGGTACTTTAACATGTGAATGCCAGACATAATTAGGATATGTTAAAATGTATTTAAGCTTGGTAAAGTATGTACACTACTAGATTGCAAAGCCTGTATCAAGTATCAAACTTGAAATAAAATACCAAATTAGTCATGAAACATGCATGAGCAGCATGCATAACAATCTTCAAATGTTCAACAAGAAATTTATTGCACAAATCACAACACTACTTTAGACTGTTGGGGAAATTGTGTTCTTTGTGTGATACTTGTATAACATAAAATTAATTAAATCAAACAAATATTCTATTGTCTTATTTGATTGAGATGCTTTATTTGATTTAATTAGTTTTATGTTGTACAAGTATCACACAAAGGACACAATTTCCCGAATAGTCTGGTACTAAAAGAGTTGTGTCAAGGACACTGTCTCAAAGTCACGTTGGCCTCCCCTCGTACAGGTACTATCGGTATAACACGGCTCCAAGATAAAACCCCTAGCTTTCAACCAATACTCCATCTACAAGCACGATTATAGGGAGTGAAGAACGAGTCTCTATCATATTGCTAAAATAGTATAAAGTAGATAGAATATATGAGGGATCTTTTCTAACTTTTGTATATCACTATCAAAAGAGAATAAGCTCCCTTTTATAAGCTTATGTTATAACCACCACATGAATTACATAAAGAGAGAATTAATTCATACATAATAGGGTTACAACAAAATAAAGTTTGAAACCGAAAAAATAAAAAAAAAATAAATCATGAAATTAAAACAGTAGAATGGTTTAAAATTTCAAAATAAAATACAAGTTACAACAGGAACTTCACAGCACTTTCGTAGCATTGTTTCTCCAGGTCTCGACCGTTGTATCATGGGAAACAGATGTCCAGCGTGTTGGGGACGAATCTGTTTTAAGGACACTGTATCTAACACAGGCCTCGGTTCTTTGTTTCTTCCTCTACATGTTTCTATTTTCCTGTTGTTTCTTACTTATATTGTAGATTCTGTTTTCCTGCTATTTCTTACTTGTGTTGCAGATTCTGTTTTTTTATGTTTCTTACTTGTACTGTAGACTTTTTCTAATAATCTTAAAATAGATTCATGGAAAAGAGATAAACGGGTTGTTTGATAAAGTCATTGTTAAACTTTGAGATAATAAGTTGTGGTTTATGGTTGGTATAAAAGAATCCTTATTCTTATCGATATAACTATGACAAATATCTATATTTTGATTGTACGAAGTTACATATGCATTATGTGATTATAGAGTTGATATATCATATTTGATGCATGATTCTAACTATGGCTCAAGTTGGAAGTTGAAGATAATTTTAAGCTAAAACAAGGGGTGAGAATCCACTACAACATGAATCTACATCTGAAATTAGTTTCATATCTCCAATCTCACTGCAAATCTACAGTCTAGCTCATCGATAGAATTGGTGTTTTTTTATATCTTTGATCTACAAAACCATATGAAATAACATTCTTTTTATTCTCCAACATCTTCATCTCTAATGACCTAAAGTTTCTTCCTTTTATGAAATTTTGCTGTTTTTGGTTCTCTTACATCTTCTTCTCCATCTTGAATAACTTACATTTCATTTTTGAAAATTTTCTTCCAATCTTCAGAAACTCAATAATCTAATTAAAAAAAAAACCCCCCAGTATAGAAAATCAAACGCCTAACCTTCTTCGATTCTGAAAATAGATACCTTTTCGCTAGCAAATCGACATCTAAGGTTTGGCTTCGAATCCCAGTTTCAAATTTATGAATTTAATTTTCAAACTACCAACATGAGTGACGGCGGACAATGTGATGATTGTAGCACCATATCTAGTGTAGAGTTGATAGAGCGAATTTGAATAGTTTTGAGGATCAGGGGTTTGATTTTCTAGATTTTGACAGAGTTTTTTATTTTATTTTTTTGTTATGGGAAATTGACAACATGAATCTACATCTCAAATCAGTTTCATATGTCCAATCTCACTGCAAATCTTCAGTCTAGCTTATGGATAGAATTGGTGTTTTTTATATCTTCGATCTATAGAACCCATATGAAATCACATTCTTTTTATTCTCCAGCATCTTCATCTCCATCTCTAATGACCTAAAGTTTCTTCCTTTTCTGAAATTTTGTTGTTTTTAGTTCTCTTACATCTTCTTCTCCATCTTGCATAACTTACATTTCATTTTTGAAAATTTTCTACCAATCTTCAGAAACTCAATAATCTAATAAAAATAAAAAAGACCCCAAGTATAGAAAATCAAACGCCTAACCTTCTTCGATTCTAAAAATAGATACCTTTTCACTAGCAAATCGACACCCAAGCTTTGGCTTTGAATCCCAGTTTCAGATTTATGAATTTAATTTTCAAACTACCAAGATAAGTGACGGCGAACAACGTGATGATTGTAGCACTAGATCTGGTATAGAGTTGATGGAGCGAATTTGAATAGTTTTGAGGATCCGGGGTTTGATTTTCTAGATTTTGATAGAGTTTTATTTTAGGTTAGGCCGGTTTTGCTTCAATTCCATCCAACTCGTACCGTTGCCCTGCTCTATCCACACTGCTTATGTTGGAAAACAGAGGTGGATGCCTTTATTCAATGTATTTGGGCGGTTGCTAATGTGAACCCAGCCGATATATTCACCGCTAATTCCCACAACTAGAGATGTCACCCAAGAAAACTACAAACTAGTGAAAATAGATAGATTTTGTTTTCAACTCAAGAAAATCCAACTCAAGCAAACTAGGATAAAAATCCTAACCCTCAAGAGTAATGGAATCAAGTACTTAAAGGTATGTAAGATAGACACTCAAAGAGATTCACCCTTGAAATTGGTTGTGAGTGTTCTAAAAATTTGGAACAATAAATACAAGAAATGGAAGAGGAGAGTTAATCCTCCAGATGAATTTTCATTGATAATCAAAGCATGTTCAAACGCTTTATACAATAGATGAAATAAGGTCTATGTATACTACAATACATGTTGGAGCAAAGAAAATTACAAAAGCAAAGGAAAAGAAAAGAAAAGAAAAGAAAAGAAAAAGAATTCAAATTTTGAAGTTGGCCAAGCCGCGCTCGTCTGCCGTTGAACTATGCGGACGCATGCCATTGAACTATGCGGACGCATGCTTACATTACAATTGAAAATAATAGTGCAGCCGCAAGCTCGCAACATTTTGTTTTGCTTGTAATTGAAAAAACCAGTGCCGAACTTTGCTCTTCACACCTGTACCATTGCGGCCGCAGTGGCTTCATTCTGAAGACAATTACTTTTGTTCCAGAAATTGCATGTAAGGTCCTCAACTTCACGATTAGCCTCCAATTTCGACCCCAAAGCCTTTATAATTAAGTATTAAGCCTTCTAATTCAAAATTCATGTCAAACTGAGCCCAACTCCAATACAATTAATTGTTTTGGTTCTCCCTCATCCTTCCAAGCTCAGGAATTGTCGTTTTCATCCTTTGCAATTTAGTCCCCAAACTTTGAACAAGCCCCGATTTCTTCAAAATTAATATAATTTGACCCCAAAAACTAACAAAACATTCACCTTTACTTCCAAACCCAAAATTCTCATGATCAACAACTTCATTTTTCACTAAATCAAAAATAGGGTGGATTCGAATCACATCAGACTCTCCCGCTTTAAGATGATTCATCCCCAAATCACCGCATGGAACATGAGATCAAATCTACCCAGATCAAATGGGAACATGTTTCCATCACCTTGATGAATGGCCAAAAAGAGGTCACTCTTTCCACCGCCAACTGAAGAAATCAATGTATACCTCTTTGGTTTGGGTTCAAGTTTGTAGGAGCACTCGAACTCCAAAGGTAATGATCGTTTTGAAGCCTCTCAAAGAAGTATTTCACCCAGCAAATAAGATACAAGAAATTTGGGGTGGGACATGTTAGCCTCAAAGGGAACAAGGAATGGATCTTTACACTCATGGAATATCTTTCCAACTCCCACTTCTTCTATCATAAAGCTTCCTTTTTCAACTCCCTCAATCATTTTCACCTCTTCACCTTCAACCTCGTCCTCATTTTCCCCTTCGACTTCAATCATCTCGACCCCAATCATCTCGACCCCAACTTTATTATCAAGATTCTTCAATTCAAGTTCACCATCACTTTCAGCACCATGAATTTTCATTTCAATCCCACTCATATCACCTTCAACTTCTTCAATTTTTTTCAATTCAAGTGCAACTAACCCCTCAATTTTCTCTTTTGCAACTTTAACCTCCTGTTTCTTTTCAACTTCAACTATCTTTTCTATTCCAATATTCTCATTTTCATTTCTCTCTTTTTCTTCTTGCTCTTTTTTCTTCTTTAATCTGTCAATCTCTGCTTGCTTTCTCCTTTCCCTCAGTCCCCTTCTTTCTTGATCCCACCTAACCTTCACTAGACATTTTTTTCCAACTCCACCAAGCAACTTTTGGTAATTTCTAGCCATTCTTTCATCCTCCATCGTGTTTACTATTGCTTGGAAATTCCCAATCTCCTCCACCAATTGGTAATGGCTTCCTTGTGTAGTGGTAGACATGGTGTACACGAGTGGAAAGTGTCCTCACGTGTTTACACTCGTGTTTTTTGCTCAATATCGCTTAGGCAAAAGTAATTTTTCATTGTGAGCAACACAACCAGGTGATCAATGGACAACTATTCAAAGGGGACGAAGATAATGGAGATAAAATTACAAGTGGAATTTATTGGTTTGCTATTACACTAGAGAAGACAATAAACTATACTCAACTTTTTTTGATATATATTGCCTGCTATAATAATGGATCTTGTATATATTTTTTTAATTTTATTAATTTCAAAATGGGTTTCTTTTCTTGGAGGATGGAATTGATGCATAATGCACACATGCATATCTTTTGATGAGTTTTTGGTAATGCTAGCAGATTTTCTTGACTTGTTCAACAAATTATCAAGAACTAATTGATTGCAAAAAAAATCATTAAGAATAATATACATGCAATGAAATTTAAGAAAGGGAAAACTGAAGAAAAAATGAGTTGGTTGGATGCATTTATGAATTACAATGAATTGGACAAAGGTAATGTATCTGTCATCTAGTTTCCTGTTTCTCATTTGTAGATTCATTACATATTCTCTTTTAGAGTAACACAAAGGGGATGACACAAATAAGGTTATCTCAAATTAATAAGTGGTAATTAATTAGTGGTTTTATTTAATTGAAAATGAGATCTTTCTTTGTTTTGCTTATGTATTCAGTTATGTCATGGCAAGACTGGATGCTTTATCAAGTACTTCAATTGAGATTTATAATGTGCTATATTTATAAGCTGTATACACCATGGATGAGCATTTGAGTTGTATTGTTGAACTTGGGACTTGACCTCTCATCTCTAATTTTTTTAATGGTCTCATGTGAATTGTATTTTTCCTTTATGATTTCTAATTTTTTTTTTTTTTTTGGTGATTGATAAGAGGATGAAACTGCTTCATATTGACTGCTTTAAACAAGGATTCCATCTTACACACTTTTGATATGCTTAGAATATAATTATTGGCAGTCCATAAATTAAGATCTTTGTCAGTGACATCCAGTGTTGTTATTTTGCAGTAATTGAAAGATGCTTCTTCTACATGGCCAGTTGAGTTTGTTGTTGATTGTGCGCTGGCTACTGAGTGGAAGAGCATGCTAACTGATGTTGGAGCAAAGACTCTCTTGGGAAGCACTTTATGTTACAAATACTTCATGTTATTGTTGAAACAAATGTCATTACTTTTGTAGGTAATTGCAAGGAAAATTCTGAACGTAGGAAGATATATGTTGACAATCTGGCAAATATATTTACTTGAGTTTTTTCATTGAATGAATCTAATATTTTCACATTAGAAGTTTGTAAAATAGGTGATTGTAAGACTTACATAAGTCCATCTTCTATTATTTGTAGGTTGTATGTGCAAGCGCATACTGATATCTTGTTATAATTCGTCTTTTATTATTTTTAGGCTGAATGCGTATAAGCTTTAATTATATAATTTTTTATTAAAAATATCGGGTGGGTCGGGTCGGGTCGTGTCGTTGGCCTGGATAGTGTGGTTTGTGGTCTGGTCGGGTAGGGTCTGTCCCGGACCGTGCCCTGCCCTTTCAAGCTTCAATTTTTTTTTTTTTTTTTAAATCATGTTGGCATAAGATGACACAAGAAAAATAAATGGATTTACCGGAATTTAAAGTTGAGTTTTGATTCACCGCCGATTCCCACAACTACTACCCAAACACATCCTAATGTCATAAGCTGAATATGGTAGATCAAAATAATGTTAAATATTATGTACAGGACTCCCCTAAGAAAAATAAACTGATCTACTATAAATGCATTTCAGTTCAAGGTTCTCATATGGACGAAGGTACCCTGAACCCAATTGGGATTCGATAATTTTCTGATGCCATTTGAAGGTGAAACCTTGATCAAAATAGAACCTGATAACCGAATCAGCACCTGCTGTAAATAAACATGGCTGCCTTGGGTGAAATATGCAGTCCAGAACTCCTGCAGAAAGCATGATCAAAATCACACATACAGATTAGATACTTTACCGTGGAGGACTGCGCCACCATATGACACCACTCCAGAAGCTAATCAATGAAGTTGACGGCCATGAGAGATAAGTGCATTATTAAACAGTCAACTGTTGAAATACAAGGCCTAAAAAGAAGAATAGAAAGTAACTCTAATCTTATAAAGAAATGTGTTCACTATTGTTCAGAAACTACTTTTACATTGGAGTATTTAAATGATTTCATTATAAAAGTCCTCATTTTTCCCAAAAGAAGTACCTGTTGAGAAAAAAAAAAATAAATAAATAAAATAGAAAAATGTTGACAGATCCAAAGGCGAGCAATTCAAACCACGCCCAACCCTAAGGGGATCGACTTCAAAACCAGTTATTTACAAAAAATCGTTCAGCTATTCTATACTGGATAAACATCAAACTGATCATACTATGTCTAATCAGGGTACCGGTTATTTACAAAAAATCGTTCAGCTATTCTATACTAGATAAACATCAAACCGATCATACTATGTCTAAGTAACTTTAAGCTATTCCACATTTCTTAAAAATTTTGGTTAGGATATTGAAAGAGTAATATCTGAAAAGATAGCTGCCCATATATATCACTTGAGGTAATAACTGGGCAAGTGTGATGCTAGGAAAACAGAGATCAAACTTCCCATGTATGAATAAATATTAAATTCAAACATAATAGTTCCACTGTGAACATAGCCATGCATAAAAAGCTTTACCTCTTCCGCCTACACTGGCATGGCCATGAAGAGTCTTCAGTGGATAAATTGATGGGCTCTGATTCAGATCCGGGTAAACCTTCCCATGGAAAACAATTGGGGCCCAATCGTCGGAGCATGAAGAGAATAAAGGGTATGAAGAATGGAAAGAGACTTTGTTGATGTTTTTGCTACCTGTCCTGCAAAGTTTGAAACAGGTGAGGAAGTCATATCATAACTACAATTTTTTTATTTTTTTTAAAGGATCATAACTACAATTTAAATGCATTAAAAAAAAAAAGAAAAAAAAGGAAATTCAGAACATGTTTGGTAAAGACTAATTGGTATTTGGCACAATAGAACAGTATTTTTTTAGAGGAGAGAGAAAGTTAAAATATTATTACGTTTGGCGACCATTTACAAATGATGAGGTGTCAACCACAATAATATGGATGTGATAAACCATGTCACATCCACATAGGGTATCAACCATTGCCTCAATTCTTTATAAAAGATGAGACCATTTATAAATGGTTACCAGACAGAGAATCTAAACTAAACTGCCCAGTGTTCATGGACAACAGAAGTCTTCTTTCATGAACAGAATATTTGCTGCACTGGGAAAACAGTTTTAACTGCTGCAGTTACCTTTTATATATTCCATGAAATCTCATATTATTAATCTACACCAGCAATGAAGTTATTCGGTCCTTTTCTTTTTCTTCCCGTCCACCCTGACATCAGCGAGGGTGTATATGATCCATGCTTGCTTATACTATCTATATGACTGCAGATTCTTTTACTATGCTGTCATAAAATTTTGCCAAAATAGTACAGATAAAAAACTGGGAAGTTTGGGCAGTCTCCAAATTTTTTTAGAAAAAGTTCAAGAAACATTAGCAGAACTCTCGAGTAAAATAAATAGGAGTTGCATACCGGAAGACATTAGAAGGTTGACAAGAAAGGTCCATGTCAAACCAGCATAGTTTTCCATCTTTGCTTCCAACAATGGCAATATCACTAACAGGTAAAGCAATATCGATTTGAAAAATGTGCTTGTTAACACACATACGGAGACAAAGGATCTTGCTAACAGAAATATACCACCAGAGTGAATGGCAATGGAGGAAACTTCACGGACTCCAGGCTCAAGCTTCTTAACAACCTCTTGCCGCATCAGATCATAAACACAAACATCCTTCTTCGTTGAAATAAATAATATAGAATGAATCGGATGGAAAGCAGATGTAACAGCAACTCCTCCCAACTTGTATGGCACTTTAACGGTACGTTTCTCAGAGAGCTCGTGGATCAACACTAATATTGATTTATGTATACACATGAGTTAAGAAATGAGCAAAAGAACACAACCTTAATTGCTTCACGACAATGCCATCAATACGTCAAGAATAGCACGACAATAAGTTACAACAATATAAAGTCAAATAATTATAAATGGAGTTGGCACATTAACAATACATTTTCACAACCTCTTTCACTATAATACCTAAATCCCACTTAGCATGTGGCCTTAAGTGCTTGTGCTGAAAGACAATATTGCACAGATGAATTCCATCTCTTCAAATGAAATGCAGAAGACCATTCCATTTAAAAGGTAAGTGCGTATCAGTAAATCAATAACTTCAAAGTTAAAAGGAAGGATATCATATGGCATTAATGTTGAAAGATAGTCTCCTTGCAATGCCATTCTATTGAGGATACAGTCTGCACAATCCAGTAAATGTAGCACATAAGATACGCTATGACCACTAGAGCTTCAAATTCATTGCATATTAATAACTCAAATGTTCAAAAGACAAACATTGTACCTTCAAATGTTTCACCCTGATTCCCCCATGCTTGACATCTCGAGCCCAGCAGATGAAGGGTGAATTCCCGTCTGAAGAGATAGACAAACCGCGAGCATTAATCTCAAGCACAATTCAAGAAATACCTAACTAATACTGACCAAAATATTCACCTGATGCTCTCGGTGTCTCAACCTGTAAAAGCTCTTCGATCTTTTGCAATACTTCTTCATTTCCTAATCCAGTGTTCAAAATAAACAAATCATAACCCCTGCAAAATATAGTGTTACAAAATTTGCTTTGTCAATGTCATACTAATTTCAAAAAAAATAAAAAATAAAAAAAGCTATCTAATGGTCTTACACAGCAACTGCCAATAAAGGAAACCCGGGTACAGGATTCCAAGCAACTTGCCGAACAGGTTCACCTGTGTCCCAAAACCTTAAGACATCTTCCAGTTTCAACCTCCCAAACACGAAAACTTCCACTAATTGAACCTTCACGGAGGGGGGAAACGTAAAACTCAATTCTGGCTATTTAGATGGAGAAAGAAGACAGGGCTACAATAAGAGTAAAACCTGAAGCAATCCACTGGCCATTAGAATCAGTAGTAATTGAAGTGACAGGGCGTTCATGGCCTTTGTACTCCAAATAACATGTTGGGAAAGGCTTAAGATCCTTGAGCATCAGCAACTCAGGTTTCAACATCTCAGGATTAATATTAATCTGAAATAATCATAAAACTACAGTTAATTCATTATCTATAAATGTAACTGAACGAATTCATCTATATATTTTGAGAAAAATCAAATTGCGTAAGGAAGATTGCCATAAACGATGAAAAATAGAGCTCCTTCATTGGAATCGTCAAACACACAAATGAAAGTGGAATTTACCTACCCATTGTTAGCTGATGAAAAATAAAAGAAACGAATTACCTTAGAAATCAATGCAACACAAATTGATACCTAGAGGTCAGTAATACCGAGCCTCCTCTTTCCCCCTAGACATTAAGTTCTTCCCAATTCCTCGAGTTGCTGGTTTGAAATTTATTTCCTTGAAATTGGGCTTTAGGTTAATACTAATACTATTACATTACCACTGGTTTTTTTTGCACGCACAGCCTAATTTTAGGGGCAAACTAGTAATTTTACCCGTGCGTTACACGGGATGATAATAGCATGTGATATAAACAAATCAAGAAAATTAAATTACATTGTATAAAAAAGATTTAAACTATAATATTTGATTATTTATATGTGTGTAAAGAAAAACATTATAGGTATTACCCGTAATACAATATAGTCGATAGAAATAAAAATAAAGATTATTACTCCTTCCGTCCAATCAAATTATTCCCTTTTTATTTTTTACATAAATTAAGAAAAGTTAATTAATATTATTGAAAATGAACAATTTTGTGCATATTTGATATCAACGTGCTCATTAATGAGAAAACGGAGACGATTGTGCGTTATGGATCAACTTGAAGTATTGTGTCAAGTTGTCAGCGTCATAAATTATACTGTAGTAGTTGTGGTTGGATCTTTTGTATATACGTGGGAGATGGAAAAAAATATTCAACTGGGGTTTATGTGCCAGTTTCTACGTGGTTTAGGGACCTCTCTTCCACTAACTAGAAATTTTTTGTGGAGCCCTTAAATTAAATAGTGTTTGATTTGGATCTTTTTTTTCCCTTTTCACATTGACAGGTGTACACTGATTAAATAATTTATAAATAATATTATTTATCTAAACGTATTTTTTTTATTAGAAAATGATGAGGCATTCGTGAATATCTGCCGCCATGCACGGCTACCATTTTCAACAAATAAAATATCAATTATATTTTAGACTTGTCTTTAATGTAAATAAAAAATATTATTATTCAACTAGTAGTATGATATTTGAATAACTCTATCTTTATTTTAATTTTTTTATTTTTTTGGGAAATGATGAATAACTCTATCTTAGACCCAAAAAAAATACAAAAGGATTCGATAAAATATACATTAAATCCATGTAATTACCATATGATGTCATCTGTTAAAAAAAGATACAACTATGCATAATTTTATCAAAACTTTTGTCTGTCTTATTAAACTTTTTGTATGTCTTTTTGTTCAAATAACATAATACATGATATTTCTCTCTATTGAAAGTTAGAAATTTTAGGAGAAAATGTGTTAAAATATTGGGAAAAAGATAAAATAGTTTGTGAATTAAAAATAAAAAATCCAGAATATATAATTAAGACAAAAAATATAGAAGCAACTAATCAAGATGTAGAAGATTTTAAAATGCATATTTCAGAATTATTAAAATTAGGAGTTATAAGAAAATCAGATAGTCCTCATAGATCAGCAGCTTTTATAGTAAGAAATCATTCAGAAATAATCAGAGGAAAAAGTAGAATGGTAATTAATTACAAAAGACTTAATGACAATACAATAGATGATACTTATAACATACCAGATAAAATAGTTTTAATAAATAGAATACAAGAATGTAAAATCTTTAGTAAATTTGATTTAAAATCAGGATTTTGGCAGATAAAAATGCACAAAGACAGTATTAAATGGACAGCTTTTACTTATCCAGAAGGACATTATGAATGGTTAGTTATGTCTTTTGGTTTAAAGAACGCATCCAGTATTTTTCAAAGAAAAATGGAAGACATATTTAATAAACATAGTAAATTTGTAGTAGTCTATATAGATGACATTTTAGTCTTTAGAAAAAACAGACAAGAACATAGAGGACATCTACAGATTGCATTTTCAGAATTTATTAATCTGAAAATAAATTGCCCTTGGAAAAAAGAAAGATAATGTCAGTTAATTGAACAAAATTCTTTAGAAGAAGTCATTTTAATAGATATAGAAGAGTTAGATTTTGAAATTAATGAATTCTTAGATAATGAAAAATTTATTTCACTTTAATTACAGAACAAGAAATAGAACATTTAATATCAAAATTAGAAAAGTTAAAAATTTTAGGAGAAAATGTGTTAAAATATTGGGAAAAAGATAAAATAGTTTGTGAATTAAAAATAAAAAATACAGAATATATAATTAAGACAAAAAATATAGAAGCAACTAATCAAGATGTAGAAGATTTTAAAATACATATTTCAGAATTATTAAAATTAGGAGTTATAAGAAAATCAGATAGTCCTCATAGATCAGCAGCTTTTATAGTAAGAAATCATTCAGAAATAATCAGAGGAAAAAGTAGAATGGTAATTAATTACAAAAGACTTAATGACAATACAATAGATGATACTTATAACATACCAGATAAAACAGTTTTAATAAATAGAATACAAGAATGTAAAATCTTCAGTAAATTTGATTTAAAATCAGGATTTTGGCAGATAAAAATGCACAAAGACAGTATTAAATGGACAACTTTTACTTATCCAGAAGGACATTATGAGTGGTTAGTTATGTCTTTTGGTTTAAAGAACGCACCCAGTATTTTTCAAAGAAAAATGGAAGACATATTTAATAAATATAGTAAATTTGTAGTAGTCTATATAGATGACATTTTAGTCTTTAGTAAAAACAGACGAGAACATAGAGGACATCTACAGATTGTATTTTCAGAATTTATTAGACATGGTTTAATAATTAGTAAAAAGAAAATGGTTTTATTTAAAGAATATATAGATTTTTTAGGAGTAAATATAGGAGAAGGAAAAATTAAACTCCAACCTCATATAGCCCAGAAAGCTTTAGAATTTCCAGATAAATTAGAAGATTTAAAACAAATACAGAAATTTTTAGGATTAGTAAATTATGCAAGACCTTTTATAAAAGATTTAGGAAAAATAGCAGGATATTTATGTGCCAAGACCTCTCCTACAGGACAAAGATTTTTTAACCAAGAAGATATAAAGTTAGTCCAAACAATAAAAGAAAGAATAAAAATTTTACCATAACTTGCTATGCCATTAGAAACAGATTATTTAATAATAGAGACTGATGGAAGTATATTAGGCTGGGGAGCAATTTTAATTTGCAAACCCAACAAACATGCTGATAAAACCACAGAAAGAATTTGTAGATATAATAGCGGAAATTATAAAGAAAAAGGAAACATGAGTAGTATAGACACAGAATTACTAGCAGTAAACTATGCCTTAGATAGTTTTGAACTTTTTATTATCTCTAAAAAAGAAATCACTATTAGAACAGACTGCGTTGCAATAGTGTCATTTTATAATAAAATGAAAACAGATACTAATAGGAGTAGTAGAAGAAGATGGTTAAATTTTCTAGATAGAATAGTCAATACAGGAGTTAATATAGATTTTGAGCACATCAAAGGAAGTGAAAATAAGGCAGCAGACATATTAAGTAGATTAATAATAGAGAAAGATTCCTTAAATTTTGAAATAATGTGATTTTTTTCTTTCAGATGGCCAGACCTCCACTCAGACCTGGTATTCCCCCTGGGAATAACTTTGCATCTCAAGTTTCTTTACAGACTTCATCTAGCCAGAACAGAACAAGTTATCAAGACCGAATACAGTTTGGTAAACAAGAACTTATTTGTTTCCCAAGTAGTAATATTTCTTTTAAAACCTTAAACCATATTACGTCATTGAGTAAAGAAGAAAAATGTCTTTTAGACAATCTTTGGATACCTTATAATAAGAATCCTAAAGATCAGAAATATTTTTTAGCATGCATGAATTAGTTATCAGAACATTTTAATCAGAATAGAGCAAGATTTAAATTTTATGTTGTTATTAAAGGTAAGACTTTAGGAGTTTTTCATACATAGATAGAAGTTTTAGACAATATTAAAAATTTTAGAAATCCTCTTTTTAAAGGATTTAATAATCTTCAAGAAGCATTAGATTCAGCCAGACAGCTTATTGGATTAAATTTTTATATTTCCCCTTCTCTCAGAAATCTGTCAGAGCCCCCTTTAGATTTTTCTGTTACTCGAGATACAGATGTAAACACTCTTTTTTGTACCCACTGTGAAGCCATGCAGAGAAATTATAAAATTTTAAATGAGACAAATCAAAAGCTTATGAATGATAAGCTCACTCTCCAGAAACAGATCTCAGATTTAGAAAAAAAAGTGATTGGGTTAAAACTCAGTCTCCCAAAGGCTACATCTTCTAGCCAAAATAAGAATATTGAGATGGGTGGATATTCCCCAATGAATATCGCAAGAGGTACTTCTGAGCCTAATAAACTAGAAGCTAGTCCAGTTTTACCGGTAACTGGTAAAAGACTTTTCAAACCCGGAAATGGCTATGAGCTTGCCAAAAGCTCAACAGACTCAGAGGACTGTTGATTCCTCTACTTCATTAAGACAGACTCAACAGACTGATAATTCTGTTACAGACCAAAATTTACAAAACAAAGAAATCTGGGGCACTCTTGGACAGCCCATTGGAAATTTTGATTACCTTGTAAAATACAGCCAAGAACCTCAGACTCAAGATAAAGGAAAAGGAGTTATGCCAGATCTTCAAGACAGTCAAGACCCAGAAGCAGATATTGTTTCTTTAGAAAAGATTTTAGAAAAAATTGAAGAAACACAAAAGACTCCAAACAGCAGTAGAGACGAAGGACCATCAAGAAGAAGAAAGAAAAAGACAGTCAGAAAAGAAAAAATCGAAAACAGAATCAGTAAAGCCATTGAAGAGACATTCAGAAGGATTTTTCTAGACAAAGATAATGTGGAAAAAGAAATCCATCCTTGTCCAGTACCAGAAAAAGACTCTTCAGAAAATATCTCAGATGAAGACAACGAAGAACAGTACAGAAATGACAATAATTCAGATGATGCGATGTCCTTGGACTCTATCACACTCCACAATTTAGACACATAATTGAGACAGCATTTATGTCTCTGACAAAGAAAAGGAATTTCCCTACCAAGCTTGTACAATCAAAGACTTTTGAGACCAAATTTCCAAATTTTCAATGACAAAGACTTTTTTCTTTTAATATCCTACAACTAGAGTCCAAAATTTTCAACAAGCCTATGAAGACTTTCGTCTACGTGTTTAGAATTCAAATACAGAACAGATGCCCAGCACCCCCAAGCAGACGCGTGTAAAGTAAGAAAGATTCTTACCAGAACATTCAAGATTTTCTGCTCCCAAGAATTTTCCTATAAAAGGGATTTTTCAGATCAGTTGAACACGCGCGGACCAACTCAAGCAGCAAAAGAAAAAACACTCTGTAAACCTTTCAATCCCTTTTCAGTAGAAAATTCTCAATCCAAAATTTGTATAGTCGTAGCAATTGCTAATAAAGGAAGCCCTGGCACAGGATTCCAAGCAACTTACCGAACAAGTTCACCTATGTCCCAAACCTTAAGACATCTTCCAGTTTCAACCTCCCAAACAGGAACACTTCCATCAATTGAACCTTCACGGAGGGGGAAAATGTAAAACTAAATTCTGGCTATTTAGATGGAGAAAGAAGACAGGGCTACAATAAGAGTGAAACATGAAGCAATCCATTGGCCATTAGAATCAGTCGTAATTGACGTGACAGGGCCTTCATGGCCTTTGTACTCCAAATAACATGTTGTTAGGAAAGGTTTAAGATCATCCTTGAGCCTCCGCAACTTAGGTTTCAACATTTCAAGATTAATATTAATCTAAAATAATGAGAAAACTATAGCTAATTCATTATCGAAAAATTTATCTGAATGAATTTATCTATAGATTCTGTGCAAGTTAAACCAACTCGATGTAAACTAGCGGCAGAGGCAGTTGCGCGCTCAAGAAACAGAAAATCCAGATGTATAAGGAAGATTGCCATAAAGGATGAAAAAAAGCTAAGAGGTAAAAGAAGAAAAGGGTGGTGAAGCTGGACAGAGTCATATGATTGGATTAGCTCCTTCCTTGGAATAGTCAAGAAAAAAAGTGAATCTAGAATTCACCCACTAAATGTTTGGTGATCAAGAATAGAAGAAGACAAATTACTGTTGAAATCAATGCAACACAATTGATGCGTTGAGATGACTAATACCAAGCCTCCCTTTTCTGGCTCTCTCCCTAAACCCTAAGTTCTTCGCGACTATGATTGCGTAGGAGAACGACGTAGGTGCTGGTATGAAATTGGGCTTTATGTTTACTATCATGCAAATGGGCCAATTTTGGGAGATACAAAACACAATTTTGACCAAATTATGAGTGTTTTAAAAGTTGGTCTAGATGTACAAAGCATAGGCACCCATACTTTATGCATGTATTGACTTTGCGCTTTGTCGTACTTTGCTTTTATCACGTATTGATCAAGCTTTTATTTTATCACGTATTGATCAAGCTTTTATTTTATCACGTATTGATTAAGCTTTTATTTAAGGACGTAGCCAGCTTCTTTTTTCCAGTGTGGTCGTCATTTTTACACTATGATTTTTCGACAAAATTTTCACTATGAGGTGTCATACATTTTGTTGACTAAAGTGATAGCTCGATTTAAATACAATTACATGTGTTCTCAATATAGAATTCTGTAGCCACCAGGTCACAAATGTCAATGAAGGAGATCGGAAGACTAAGGTCAAGGGTTGTAGGGCCTTGGAAATAGCCCCCTGAAAGCCTCGCCCAACTCAACTACCTAGCAACCAAACGACCAAAAAACATGGAAATCCATTTCAGCAACCTTAGGAACGAATATCCCTTCTAGCTTTACCTAGGTTCAGGACGTCTGGCCATTAAGCCAACGAGCTTGTATCTCCTCAATCTAACTCCACGATCTAGCAGATTTGCCACCTAAACAACATCTTGGGAACCCACGTGGAAAAACTTATCACTTATGACTGATTAGACTCTGACATTAAATGCGAAGCGGTGGTTACCCATCCCATGCATGGCTTAGGTAGCCATTAGTCAAAAGTGAAGGGTTAATCTCAGCCGATTTGACCCTTGCGTCATTCTTGTGGGTCTAGCATTAAATACATGCAATCACTGTTCCCATGCAAATGACAAGTTTACACTATAAATAGGGCAAATGAAGCTGAGAAAGGGGAGAGACCCAAACAATCTCATTCTTCTTGTCTTTGGCACATTTACTATCTTACATTTATTGCAAACATTCCTTGCCTTTACACACTAACTGCACAAGCTGATTCAAATACAAATTTTCCGTGAATACAAATCTTGTTTGTTGAATCGAAGGCTGAATTTGATATCAACAAATTAGCACCGTCTATGGGAAACTTTACAAAAAGATGTGTAAAAAACTCCTGTCGAAATGAAATGAGTGGAAGACGCTCTGAAAGCCAAAGAACAAGAAGCGGTGATGTTGGATTGCCTCTCCGGTTTTGAAAGAACCAAGGCACAGCTGGTGCTGGTTCCTCATGGCCGCCGATGACCACGGAAACTGAGACCCTCTGGTGGCAAGTGGAAGCCCTCGCCGAAGAAGTGCGGCGGTTACAACAACGTAACTCGCCAACGTTCCAACAACAACCGGAAGGGTCCTTCCATAATAACTCTTCTTGGCGTGTGGAAAATGTGGAAAGGTCCCAACATGAGTGAATTCTCTGAGGGAACCTGTTAGAAGAAGGTTGAGCTTCACCTCTACGTAAAACTTCGGGCAGCCAGTTCCTCACGGCAGGGCTGCACCGGTTCCCTCCAGCAAGGCGGCCGGAAGCAGTGTGTTCATGAGGCTAGGGCCTGGGCCGCAGCGAGGACCTAGATGACCCAGGTCTCCTGAACCCCAGTAACCGAGTGGATGTAGGCAGAGGAGGAGAAGTCCAACGCCAACTCACCACTACAGTCATACATCAACCTCTCCTCCAAGGACCTCTCAGACTCAGTAACCAGTCCTTCAGCAGATCCATGAGCTAGACAAGCTGAGGAAACGACTAAACGACCTTGAACAAAGACAACTGAGGACAAAGGAAGCCAGAGACCTCTGGGAAGGCCGTCTCCTTTAGACCTCTCAATTCGAGAGGCGGTTATGCCGTCCAAAATGAAGCTCCCTCAAATAGGAACTTACTGCAGCGAGTCAGACCCAGTCGCTCACCTCCACCGATACGTATCTTGGATGGAGCTCCAGAACGCAATAGGAGCTATCATGTGTAAGGCCTTCGCACTTACTATGAAAGGGAATGCACAAACTTGGTATGGCAACTTGGCCTCAGGATCCGTGCACAGTTGGGAGCAGCTCTCTTCTGAATTCGCATCCCACTTTATAGGATCAAAGGCCAAGACAACCCCCAAGGAGATGTTAAGGACCATCAAGCAGGGAAAGGCTGAACCACTCAAGAGCTGCCTAGACCACTTCAATAGGCAAGTCATGATTATGGAAAAGGTGGCAGATGAATCACTTTTGATAGCTGTCAAGTTGGGCCTTTACAAAGATTCCCGTTTTTGGTGGGCCATGCACGAGGACCCCAAACACCTATAGGGAACTTCTGAAGAGAGTCGAGAAATACGTAAGTATGGAGAAGGCCATTGAAGGGAGTTTGAAGTTTGAAAAGCCTCCGAAGGACGATATAAAAGATCAAAAGATAAAAAAGGACATGCGATGAAGCGAGAAGCCGCCCAGCTAAGCCAAACCCTTTACCAAACTCAATGCTTCCATCGGACATATCTTCAACATCTTGCAGAACGACCCAATCCTGCCCAAGGTGAGGCCTATAAAGAAACCATTGAAGGACTTTGACTAGTCCAACTATTGCAAATATCATAAGAATGCGGGTCAAGACATGGATGAATGCAGGCATCTCAAGCAGGAGATCGAGAAGCTTATCGAATGGGGATACTTGAGTGAATACGTGACAAATCACCAAGGGCAAGACCGACAAGCTCTTTCCCACACGGGCCTCAACACCCAAGTCCCAGGGAACTGACCTCCAGCCGAAATTCGCGTACTCGCTGGTGGAAACCAAGGCATGGAGGGTTCCAAGAGACAAAGGCGAGATCTAGTGAGAGAAGCCTAGAATTACTACCACATGCTCATGGCACAACCCCCATCTCTCGAACCAGCCCTTTCCCCTTCTATAATGAAGATGCCTACGGCATGTTACACCCTCACGCGGACGCCATGGTCATCACCATATTAGTTTCAGGTCTTAATATCTACAAGACCTTGGTGGACAATGGCAGCACCGTAAACATCATCTACTGGCAAACTTTCTAGCAGATGAAAATAGACCAGAAGAGTTTGAGGCCTTACGCGACCAGACTCCAGGGTTTCACTGGGGATTATGTGGAAGCAAAGGGTCATATCACACTACTCGTGGAATTAGGTGATGAGTCTTGCAAAAGAAGGATAATGGCAGATTCCATCATAGTGGACATGCCTTCAAACCACAACACCATTCTGGGGCGCCCAATCTTATACGAGCTCAGGGCTGCAACTTCAATCTACCACTACTTCATGAAATTCCCTAGCTGTTATGGAAAGGCCATTGTGCAAGGTAACCAGCAGGTGGCGCGAGAGTGCAACCTGGACTATGCTGAGGGCACAACTGCCGCGCCAGAAGATTGCAAACTTAATCCCAAAATGGAAGGAGTAAAGTCGAGAACCCTCCGAAGCTCTTCTGCCCGGATCAATAAGCTTGGCCCTTGCTCCCCTAAGAGTACCAAGAAGGGCTCAAACAATGAGAGTTGTAGAAAACCAACCTCCCAGATCAGTGACCTCACTGACGTGTGAGCTGAAGCAACAACAACAAGGACCAATCATAGGAAGGAGTGGGCAAAACCCTTACCTTGTCCTCAAAGGAAGAGTACTCCTCTCCAGTATGGTAGTCCAAAGCACTAGAATGAGTAAAAAATACACAGGAGGCACAAATTTGACATACCCATGAAAGGTAGAACGCCTTGGAAAGAAAAAATGATGAACATCGAATACCAACTCTGAATTTTGTATAGCTTCCCATTTTTATAAACTGCCAGGTCATTCAGATGCCTGCGCAAGCTCCAAAACTTCAGAGCCGCTCTTTTGCATATTAACAGTTGATATCTCAAAATGACAAAAGTTTATTTTCCCGATGAGATACCCGCCTCAATATGAACACGGAAAATCCGCAACACTCAAGTAAAAGGTTTCGCAACTAAGGTTAGAACGAGCTTCTAACCAGCAACCTAACACTCAAGTAAAATGTTTCGCAACCAAGGTTAGAACAAGCTTCAAACCAGTGACCTAACACTCGAGTAAAAGGTTTCGCAACCAAGGTTGGAACAAGCTTCTAACCAGCAGCCTAGCACTCAAGTAAAAGGTTTCGCGACCAAGGTTAGAACGAGCTTCTAACCAACAACCTAACACTCAATTAAAAGGTTCCGCGACCAAGGTTAGAACGAGCTTCTTACCACTGACCTAACACTCGTCTAAAACGATTCGCCTTACCTACTCAAAAGCCACAACTAAAATAAGCTTTTAGTCCGCGGCTCTACGCCCAAACAAAAGGCTCCGTGACCAAAAGTTCGTATGAAGTTTTTGCTATGCGACCTAACATTTCTGGGCAAGCTGCCCACAAGTTCATGCTGGAATAAATCAAAATGAACTGTCGATCGGACGGGCTCACACTTGGACATATCCTTAATTTTTTATGCCATTGTATACGCAACCAGAGACTAAAACAAGCTTCTTGTTGGGGCGTCCTACTACTTGGCCGGGAATTCGTGTGGGGTGGGTTTTGGACAAGCAGGCATAAGCGAGGATGAGCTCTTCGCCAAACAAGAACGACCAACGGTAAAATTGTTTTAATAAAACGAGCTAATAGTTGGAAAAATTCTTTACTTCATTAAGAGTACAGATGACAACAGAGCTGGGTTACAAGAAACTTTTAAGTACGGCTCTTAGAGGCCGAAACCACATTCCTTCTAGTTGAAACAGTGGTCTCGACTTCCGTGGCAAGAGCAGCAGCCTCTACAACCTCTCCGGTAGGAGCGGGAGCTTCTGACTGAGAGATGATCTCGACCTCATCTTCCTCGTCGGAGCTCACATAGCCGCAATCCTCTTTCAGCTTGGCAACTTACTCTTTGAAGAAGGCCAAGTCATACTCAGGGCGCTTCCTTGAGACCTCTCCGAGGATCTCCTTAGCCATCTAGTAATAGAGGATAGCATTAGCACTTTCATACTCCTTAGATGCCTTGTACCTGTCAACCGCCGCGTTATAACCAGTGAGTTCGTCGGTAATAGCCCTACCCTCAGCCTCTCTTAGGGAAAGCTCGTAGATCGACCTCTCCATCGCCAACTGAGTCCCTAAGTCCTCATACTTTTTCTTCTAGGCCTCTAGCTCGTTCTGCAGGTCAGCTGATTCTCCCCTGGAAACATGAAGTTCCCGCTCTTTCTCCCTAAGAACCAATTACATCTCCTCCTTGGCCTTGATGGCCTTAGCCGCCTAGACGGAGAGCTTCTCCTTCTCCCCAATGAAGTGCGCCACGCAGGCCATAGCGTACTCCTCAAAAATAGCTGACCGAGCTCCCATCACCGCGTTGGCCTGCAAGAGCTCTCCCATTGACGAGTTGGTAGCAAAGCCTTCCCACTTCTTGGACCAGCCCGTGCCACACTGTTCATGGTGTCTATGATGGCCTTGGGCATTCCGGGGACACTAGCAGAAAGAGGTTTCCTGGCCAAATTGAACTTGAGTAGTGCTTTCGGCTTTTGCCATGAAATTTCTCCAGTTCAAGCAGGCAATGATAATGTGCGTAAATGCTACATAAAGTGTATTATTTTCCTCATACTTTAAGTGTTTCAAATGTTTAATATTTGCTATTAATTGAAATTTGTGTTTTGTGGCATAGGTGAATGAGTTAAATCAAAACGGACACAATACGACAAATTTTATAATAGAAATTGGAGCTCAAAGAATTCATTAGGCTGAAGTGAACTTTTCTTAAGACATGGACACATTTGGTTCGGATCGACAAATAGGTGGACTTAGAAGATTGGATTGGGCCGAATGCACGTGAAGGCTTTCTTCTTGGAACCAAAAAGGGACATGGGCCAGTGAGAGGAAAGAAAGGGAAAAAGATGCCAATACTTGGGACGTGAATTGAAAAAGGAAAAAATAGGTTTGGAATATAACTTTGACTTTTGGGGACAATTCATTCATTCGGGACAGAATCACTGGACGTGGAGATGGCAACACGAGGAAAGACTTTGGCGAAAATTCTATCAATCCACACGTCAACAATTGAAGTATTTCTTTTTGTGATTTTTATTTAATGGATAGCTAAATTTCTATTTTCTGGCACAAGGTTTTATTGAAGTTTTGATTCCATGACAATTGTGAGATCGAATTGATTTTATTTTATTCTTTATTCTTGACCTATTTATATATTTCTCGTGTTTATTATTATTATTCTGATTGATTATTTAAAGTGCACATTGTGTAATTATTGGGATGATATAATGCCAGTTAGAATTCTAGTTCCGTAATTATTTAAAATTTCTGACCTAAGTGGTAAAATAATAAATTGGATATAATTAAGGTGTTTAACCCCTGTTATAGAAATATATAACTTAACTTAAATGAGTTGATCGTATCTATTCATTGGTTAGAATTGGTGGTCTTTCCAGTGCCTAATGTTGTTGATAAATTAAATCATAAGAATGTTTCTAGGGTTATTTGTTAGCAAAGAAAGTAATCAACGAGCGTCTTTTGGTTATCGAAAAGTAAGGAGGGATAGGTTGTTCGATCGTATCAATAACCATAACCAATTTAGGAAAAGAATAAAGGGTTTTATATTTGCATCAATGATCAATTGTTGGAATCAATTCTGAAATTATACCTTGGGCTTGATATTTATCACATATATCATTTTCTCATCAACTTGCATTTTTTTTTTGGAATTTCACCTTTCAAATCATTATCTGAATTTACATTTTATTTTATTTTATTTTGTTCACCAAGATCAAACGCCTTTTTTAATTTAGTTATTTTACTTTTAGAAAATTAAATCTCACCAGTCTCTGTGGATACGACCTTGCTCGCCACTACTACAGTTTTAATATTTTTAATATCTTTGGAGCAAGTTTATTATTATTTGTTGGATTCGACACCCACCACACAGCAGATCAAGTGGCCCCTTGCCAGGTCACTCCTCTCTAGCCAAAAGAGGTGTGGAAGCTGCCGGGAGAGAGTCAGCAGGAGTCTCCTAGATGGCCAATAGACGTTTATCAGGTCACTCAGAGACGGCCATATCATCAACTGTCACAGGCCATTTTCCAGCAGCCCTCTCCTGCCTCAGCTTTTTCTTCTCCTCATGTCTCCTTAGAGCCTCAGTGAGTTGTACGGCAGTCCTCATCCCCTCAGCTTCGTTGCGAGCAGCTCCTATGTAGCTCTCTTCCTCTCGGTTTTATGAAAAGACTACCTTTGGCCCTTGGAGAGATGTTTTTCCCCAGAAAAAGATGCCAAGTGTCAAGTCGCAAAAAAAAAAAAGTTGTCAAACAAGCAATGATAGGTCGGTTAAGGAAGCTATCGCTTACAGTTGTTGGGATCCCTGGAAATGTGCTCGGTCCTGGGAATAGACAGACCAGTGCTGACCAAAAAAATCCTCTTTCTTCAATTTTGCAATGTCACGATGATGTTCAGGAATCTTGACAACGATCTCTACTTGCTCCTTAAACAGTGGAGTTAATGGTCGACCTCATTCAACACCTAATAAGAAAGGAAAACACAGTTAAACGTCAGTTCACCAGGCCGCGGCAATAATTTCATTGAAAACGTGCTTACTGGGTTTCATGTAGCTCGTGGGGACGTTTGTGTCCTTCTCGCCCAGAACCAACTCTCTTTCCAGTTGGGCCCGGATTCAGACGCCGCCTTACCAGGTTTCCCTAAAGGCTCAAGGTCCCGGCCTTGGGTCGCATGGCTACATAAAACCATCCATTTCCGGATGGCGAGGCCCTCAGCACGTAATACGAGTTGAAGTCCTCAGGGCTCGGATATCCCCAGCCTTTACGCTACCAGAGAGCGAGGACCCTAATAATGGTTCTCCAGCTCGCAAGAGTTATTTGTAAAGGGGCAATTCCCCAAAACTTTAATAGCCCTGTAACAGGTCGTGGAAGCAGAACACGAAAACTAGCCTCAAACATCTTAGTGTTCGCTGCAACACACCCAATCGGAGGGTAATGAGCCTGCTCCCCTTCATAAGGGAACCAGAGTGCTACGCAGTCTAGAACACAATAGTTTTGCCGTAACGCATTCAAGTCGCTCTCATTCACCTTCGAAGGAATATGTTTGCAAACCCATGGCTGATGTTTATCACTAATCACCGCCACAGGAGGCCTCCGGCTGGAACTAACTTCTTCTTCATCACCCTCTTCCTCACTTCCATCATTGGTCCATTGGTCCATTCGAACTGGACCTTTGGCACTGGCTCCGGCACCTATCCCGCCGTCCTCTCATATGTGGATCTTTCTGCATCCACCACAACTCCTCCTTCTACGCCTCTCTCCAAAAGAAAGTTCCCTCTACCTTCCATTTCACAATGTCTCCACGGATTTCGGAAGCTAACCATGAATTCCAACCAAAAAAATCTCCAAAAACAGAAAGAAGAATAGTTACCTTTATACTAAGGGTATCGCAAAGCCTTCGAAAAAGATATTGAAAACTCTGGCGTGAAAAAGAAAACCTAAAACAAAAAAAAAAAAAAGCTGGTTGCTGGAGTTCCTTTGAAGTTGATTACAGAATAAATAGAAGCGAAGGGGGAAGAAAATAAGGAGAGAAGGGTATAAATAGGCTAGGGGAAAGGTAAAAGGATGGCTGTCGCGTATGACATCGGGAAACGAAGAGGCATCGGTCAGATTAATGATCACTGCCATTAAATCCCTGGAACACGCCATTCCATCAGATGATTGACACATCGCAGAGTGAACCATACCAATCATTTCGAAATTCAAAGAGCCCAACTTCAGGCGGCAAATAAATCTCAGAAGATAACTGTCAGCATAACTTCAAGACCGCTAACCCTGAGGTCCAGGAATAGCGGTCTTGTGGGGGCATTTTGTAGCCATCAGGTCGCAAATGTCAATGAAGGTTAAAGGTCAACTAAGGTGAACAGTCATAGGGTCTTGGAAATAGGCCCCTGAGAGCCTCGTCCAACTCAACAACCTAGCAACCAAACGACCAAAAGACATGGAAATCCGTTTTAGTGACCTTAGGAACGAATCTCCCTTCTAGCTTTGTTAGGGTTTAGGACGTCTGGCCACTATGCCAACGAGCTCGTAGCTCCACAATCTAACTCCGTGACCTAGCAGACTTACCACCTAAACAACATCTTGGGAACCCACGTGGAAAATCTTATCACTTATGACTGATTGGACTTCAACATTAAATGCGAAGTGGTGGTTACCCATCCCATGCATGGCTTAGGCAGCCATTAGCACGGTCGTGTAGCTTCGCCGATGCTTGCATCAGTATTAGTGCGTTTAGGCATGCTTACACTCGATGCTTAGTTTCAACACATTTTCAGACCTTATGACTTTTAGAACACTTATTAAAGGAAAGAAACATTTTTGGACAATAATACCCATATAAATATTGTAAAATTTGAAATTTTCCATTGATTAATACAACTATTTCTCAATAATATACTAGTGTCTCTGAACCGTACGTTGTATTGGGAGAATAGTTCCAAAAAATTCCAATGAATAATTAAACAAAATAATTTTAACAAAGCAAAATTATTAACACAAGCAAATTGGACATTAACATCCGACACTATAATAATGAATAACGAAATTGATAAATGATGCAAACCTAACTCGAGCATTTATTATTACAACACTTTCACCCATCGTTTGTTCAAACTTTAAAGACCAACCAACTAAATCAATGTTTTTTAAGAAACTAAATGGATTTTATATTGCATGGTTATGAATTATGTGATTCTGCCTATCTACGTGTACATACTTAAATTTCTTATATCAAAGTACAATAAACATTTCTTACAAAGTATTCTATAATTTCAATCACTTGTGATTTTGAAATAAATCAAATATCAATTCAAGAATTTTCATGATTGATTTCAAACTTCAACTTACGCCATGGCACAATCTACTACTTCGACGATAGACCCCGTATGTTTTCGTATTTCCTTAAAATAACTAAAATGTTCGGGTCAGAATATGATTCTAACCTTGCAATATTTGTCCTGGCATATGGCTTTGCTCTTTTAGGCTCAGGTGTTGGAATGATCCTGATGAATATTTCATTTCAGGCTCATGTTCGGCCTTGGTTTGGGCCATGGTACCCAATGCTGGCAGGATCTAATTGCAATACAATTCTATGATCCGAGACATATATAGTAACCTCTATGCTGAAAACTTGCATTTTGAAATTTTTTTCTGCCATGGAGAGTTAGCAAGACCACTGCTATGACCCAAATTTTCTAAAATTATTTTTTACTACATGCTCTGTCAAAGTCAAATTTTTGGGTCAAAGTCCAAGTCAAAAAGGTGCCAAAAAGGGATAAGATAATTATTGGAGGGTTGTATGGAAATTTTTAGAATTTTTAGACCAACTTATAGGACTTAAAAGAGTTGAGGGACCTTGTGTGCAAATTTTCCTTTTAAGCCAAGATTCTTGAATTTGAAAATCAAAACACACACAAACACAAAAAACACACACTAATTCAGGCTTGGTTCGGCCAAAAAAGAAGAAAATAAGGGGAAAAAGGAAGAGAAGAAGAAAAGGATGGAAGGGGTGAAGACATTTGAGGTTTTTGCACTTTTTGACATAGTTTAACACATGGGTGTTGAATTTTCTTCCACAAATCAAAGAAGGTAAGTCAAGTAGCAATTTTTAGGGTGTATGCATTTGGTATTAAATGTTAATTTTATGGTTTATTTTCATAGATTGAAGCTTGATAAATTGTTCTCTATGTTATATGAAGGATGGGTTTTAAGTTAACAACTTTAATTGTAAATTACTAAGAGATTATCATGAACCCTAGAATATGAAATTTGAGGATTTTATGGATTGTAGTCGGTAAATATGATTTATGGTGAAATAGTGATGAAGAATGAGTAAATAATGAGTTGGAAATATTATTTAGTGGATTTCCTTATTAAACATGCATAGGTGTGGATGTTGGAGATTGTGCTGAAAATGTATTTGAGAAGTGATGTAAGAATAAAAGATATATTTAATAATGGGTAGTAATGGGATGTTAAAAATAAGTTGGAAGTGATTATTTGTGAATTTTCGTGTTATGACACTTTTGAAGGAATTATGGTGGTACTTTAAGTAAATAGACATTCTCATTGTTTTAGGTGGTGACGAGGAAATTGGAAAAGCCAATCAGCCCCACTAGATTGTAGCTATAATTCTGTTAGTGGAAAAATGATTTTTCCAAGCCTTGCATAATTTAACTATTATAGTACTTCTTGAAATATTTCATTATTTCTATAGATTCTCAATTTCAGGAAAATTATACTATTATGATTATCATGCTATGTGAGATGGTTTACATTATGAGAATAAAGATTTGATAAAAGAGTTTATATTATTATGTTATGAAATGTTTGTGAAAGCATATTATAAGAGTTATTTTAAAAATCACCAAAGTACATGTGTGATCATTACCCACTCTGCATCGTGTGATTCGTTCCATGGTATATTGACCAGTTTCAGTGATTACCCGCTCTGCATTGTGTGATTCGTTCCATGGTGCATGACCAACTATATATAGGTCTTTGGGACCCATCGTCATACACACATAGGTTTTGGGCCGTATAGGGTGGTGTTTGCCTTTGGGGCTTGCTCTGCGCGTGTATGACCAGTTATCCAGTTATTCAGTTATCAGTATCACTCAATTCTAAGTAGTATGCCTTATACATAGAGATCACTCTGTACATGTGTGTTATTGCTTAGCGGTACTTTTGGTGCGAATTTTCCAGTTATAAGAAATTATCTAAGTTCAAGCTTTTATGACTCAGTTTACAATATATTGAGAAATTATATGATTCAGTTCAGGTTCTCAGATTCTATTCATAGTATTCTCAGCATTTTCATAATTCAATATTTCATTTGTAAGTTAACTAGATGGTTTCCAATGAATTCAGTTATAATTATGTATTAAGCAATTCAACAGCATTTTCAGAAATAAAGTAATACAGAAAGCTATATATATGTGTGTTTGCGAACTTATCCACTCACTGAGTTACAAGCTCATATAATTTCTAACTTTTTCTTATCAGGAGGTGACCGAGCTTGAGCCGAGTGAGATTTGTCTGCGCCATTAGAATTTGCTGCCACGTTCAGAATGGTACGGCATAGTGCATTTTGCCATATCATGAAACATTGACATATTTCATATCTTCATTCTCATGCTAGTTAGAAACATTGAGTATTGCATATGTTTTAAAATTGATTTTGATGTCAAGCGAAGTATAAAACTATTTTGCATTCTTTGGAGTTTTATTGGATGGATGGCGTTTGGGAATTATTGCTTATGGATTTAGATGTGGATTTTTGAGTTTGTCATAGGTTGGATAAGTCCATTTTACAGGGGAGACTTTGTCAAAAATTTTATAAAATCATTTTAGTCCAAAAGTCTGTACAATTTCAAAAAAAGTCTTAGTTTGCCTTGGCGGTGGGTCAAGGTCAAACTTGTATTCATCGTCGGTGCATGTCACGTGTCAGGTCTAGCAGGATGGCTTAGGGCGGGGCGTGTCAAGTGGTATCAGAGCAAAACGATCCTGGAGTCAAAGGATTGCATTATATGATTTTCTCAACCTATTTAACATTGCATATCACTTTTCTCATAAATTTACATCATTTTGTAGATCACTATGCCTCCTCGTGGTAGACCTAAAAAGCAGGCAGCAACTCAAGCTCGACACGCTCCTGGTGAGGGCGCTAGTCGAACGAATGTGGTAGAAGAATCGGTTCATCAGTCTGGTGATGGTTTAGGGCAAGGCAATGCTCCTCCTCATGGGAAATTGATGGCACAGTTAGCTTCTGCTCTCGCTACTTTACTACCGAGCCGAGGGCATGACACTAGTATTGAACGGGCCAGGAAACTAGAAGCAGAGTATTTTGCCGGTACGGCTAATCCGGCTGATGTTGATGCCTGGTTAAAGAATATTGAGGGCATTTTCGACGTCATGGAGTGCCTAGAAGATAAAAAGGTCCGTCTTGCCACCTTCCTACTTAAGGGTTTAGCTGCTGATTAGTAGGACTCCTTCTGTAATAGATAGCCAGATCCTAGTGCCATTACATAGGAGGCCTTCAAGACCGGTTTTGACGCAGATTTCTATCCTCGCTCGTTTAGGAACGAGAAACAGTCAGAGTTCTTGAAACTAGTACAAGGATCCATGACAGTGGCTTAGTACCATAGGAAGTTTATAGAATTGCTAAAATATGCCAAGAATTTGGTTCTAGATGAGGACGACAAGTGTCGTAGGTTCGAGGAGGGACTGCGACGAGACATTGCAGTTGCATTCACCTCATTTGGCCATGAAAATCTAGTGGCACTTGTTGAAGCTTCCACGAAGGTTGAAAAGTACATGACTGGTGGGAACATCAGAGCAGAAACTGTGAGGCATTAGGATAGCTCAGGTCAGACAGGTAGTTCTCATGGACAGTCCAGAAAGAACAGACATGGTATTTGGCAGGGTACCAATCAAATTAGCAGTTTCAAGAATCGGTCACGAGGTTCTAGTTCTAGCCATAGTTCCGGGAATACTCATAGTCAGCACTCTGTATAGCAGCCGGTTGGACAACAGTCACAATCTCATCATATTTATCAGAGAGCTGGACCAGTGCAGGGAGTGGGATCTCAGGGCAGCTGGTATCCTCAGTGTTAGATTTGTGGGAGGTTCCACCCCGGAGAATACCTCAAGGGAACTGATGTTTGTTTTCATTGTGGACAGCCAGGACACAAGAGGAAAGAGTGTCCTACTCTACTACAGGAGAGCGATGCCTCTCATGTGATTCCCCCTTAGCCAACTGTTGCCAGTGGGGGTGCCAGACAGGGTCAGCAGGGTACAACTTCAAGAAATTTCAGGGCAACGAGTGCTGGGCAGTCTCAGATGGCTGGAAGCAGTAGTGGCAGACCTAGAGGCCAGTTAGGGCGTACTCAGACTCAAGGAAAGGTGTACGCTATGACCCAGCAGGAGGCTCAGGAGTCGCCAGATGTGATTATGGGTACGTTGTCTGTCTTTGGTAAATGTGCCCGTACTTTGATTGATTCTGGTGCTACTCATTCTTTTATTGCGCATACATTTGCTATTCATGTTGATCATATGTTAGAGCCCCTAGACAGTAAATTAGTAGTGGCTAGCCCAGTGGGCGTATCACTCGTAGCAGATAGTATATATAGAGATTGTGGGGTTAGCATCAGAAATCATGTGTTGAAAGCAAATTTGATACCATTAGGTATACATGATTTTGATATCATCTTGGGCATGGATTTCTTAACTTCAAATTATGAAACAGTTGATTGTTTTCATAAGGAAGTTATATTTAGAAAACTCGGAGAGCCTGAGATTTCCTTTACTGGAGAATGCAGAATTATACCATCTTGTGTGATATCCGTACTTGATGCCGGGAGATTGCTTTGAAAGGGCTGTGAGGCATATCTGGCTTATGCGATTGATACTAAGGTTACTAAGCCAAAATTTGAGTATGTCCTAGTTGTGAGAGATTTTTCTGAGGTTTTTCACGATGATCTTCCTAGATTACCGCCTGACAGGGAGGTAAAGTTTACCATTGATTTGGTCCCAGGGACAGCACCCATATCCCAAGCACCATACAGAATGGCTCCAACAGAACTGAAGGAGTTGGAAATTCAGTTACAGGACTTGGTGGATAAAGGTTTCATTAGACCCAGCACATCTCCTTGGGGTGCACCAGTCTTGTTTGTGAAGAAGAAAGATGGCACAATGAGATTATGCATCGACTATAGGCAGTTGAACAAGGTGACAATTCGCAATAAATATCCTTTGCCTAGAATCGATGACTTATTTGATCAGCTTCGAGGTGCTTCAGTCTTTTCAAAGATTGACTTGCGTTCTGATTATCATCAGCTTAAAATCAGAGAGGTTGATGTCCCAAAGACGGCTTTCAGGTCTCGGTACGGTCACTATGAATTCTTGATGATGCCTTTTGGGCTGACTAATGCACCAACTGTGTTTATGGATTTGATGAACATGGTGCTTCAACCATATCTCGATAAATTCATAATTGTCTTTATCGATGACATACTGATTTATTCTCGAAACCGTAATGAGCATGCAGATCATTTGGGGATTATTTTGCAGCTTTTACGAGATAAGCAATTGTATGCCAAGTTCAGTAAGTCTGAGTTTTGGCTGGATAAAGTTGTATTTTGGGTCATATTATCTCGTCAGAAGGGATTTATGTGGATCCTGTAAAGACTGAGGCAATACAGAATTGGGAACGACCTGCTAATGTGACTGACGTACGGAGTTTTCTTGGGACTGAAGTACGGAGTTTTCTTGGGCTAGCGAGTTACTACCGCAGGTTTATAGAAGGGTTCTCCAAGATTGCTCTTCCACTGACCAGTCTGACTTGAAAGGATTCTAAATTCGTGTGGACCGAACTGTGTGAAAACTCTTTTCAGGAATTAAAGCACAGATTGGCCACCGCTCCTATTCTCACATTTCCATCTCCATGTGAGGAGTTTGTGATATACAGTGATGCATCACGTCAAGGTTTGGGTTGTGTCTTGATGCAAAATGGAAAAGTCATAGCTTATGCTTTGAGGCAATTGAAAAAGCATGAGTTAAACTATCCTACACACCACCTAGAGTTAGCTGCAGTGCTATTGGCATTGAAAATTTGAAGGCATTACTTGTATGGTGAAAAGTGCCAAATATTCATTGATCACAAGAGTTTGAAGTATATCTTTGATCAGAAGGAGTTGAATCTGAGGCAAAGGAGATGGTTAGAGCTGATAAAAGATTATGACTGCAAGATTGATTATCACCCGGGGAAAGCAAATGTCGTAGCAGATGCTCTCAGTAGAAAAACTAGTAGCTCTTCGGCTCAATCTAATATGATGATTTCTTCCCTGATTTGTGAGTTCAGAAAGTTGAATACCCAGTTGTCATCTACTACCTCAGGGGCAGTACTAGCTAATTTCCATGTAAGGCCTACTCTGATTACCAAGGTTAAGGAGGCTCAATACCAAGATCCGACATTGAAGAAATTGAAGGAGGAAGTCGATCTTGGACTACGAGAGAATTACACAGTTAGGGATGACGGTACTCTTGTCATGGGAGATAGATTGTGTATCCTTGATAATTCAGAGCTGAAAGGAGAAATTTTAGAAGAAGCATACAGTTCTGCTTATGCAATGCACCCAGGTATTAACAAGATGTATCACACCTTGAAAGCACTACTGGTGGCCAGGTATGAGTCTCTAGATGTCTTGTTTGTCAGCAGGTAAAGCCTGATCGTCAGAGGACAGCTGGACTATTATAGCCTCTGCCTATCCCTGAGTGGAAGTTGGAACACATCACTATGGATTTCTTATTTGGTCTTCCTCGTACTCAGATAGGTCACAATGGTGTCTGGGTAACCGTAGACTGACGGACAAAAATTGCTAGATTCCTGCCAATCAAAGCCACTTACACTCTAAATAAAAGTTGTACATTGATGAGATAGTCAGCTTGTATGGGGCTCCAGTATCCATTGTGTCAGATAGAGATCATTGATTTACTTCTAAATTCTGGCCTAGCTTGAAGGGAGCTATGGGTACGAAATTGAATTTCAGCATAGCCTCTCACCCTTATACAGATGGTCAGTCAGAGAGAACCATTTAGACACTAGAGGATATGCTTCGGGCATGTACTTTGGAGTTTAAGGGTAGTTGGGATACTCATCTGTCAAAGATTGAGTTTGCCTATAATAACAGCTACCACTCTAGTATTGGGATGGCTCTGTCTGAGGCGTTATATGGCCGGAAGTGCAGAACTCCAGTATGTTGGAATGAAGTTGGAGAAAGAAAATTAATGGGACCTGAATTGGTTCAGATCACTACAGAGAAAGTGAGTATTATCCAGGAAAGGCTTAAAGCGGCTCAAGACAGACAGAAAAGCTACGTTGATAAACGCAGAAGAGATCTGGAATTTGAAGTTGGAGACAGAGTTTTTCTGAAACTGTCACCTTGGAGGGGTGTTTTGACATTCGGGAAGCATGGTAAATTGAGCCCACGATACATAGGACCATATGAGATCACGGAGCGTATCGGACCGGTTGCTTATCGGTTAGCATTACCAGCTGACTTATCCAGGATACATGATGTATTTCATGTTTCTATGCTTCGGAAATATATTCCAGATCTGTCTCATGTGCTAGAGTCACGGCCGGTTGAACTGGGGGATAATCTGACTTATGAAGAAGAACTTGAAAGAATACTTGGCAGGAGGTATCAGATTACAAAAGATAAAATTGTTGGCACATTTGTCCAAGTGAAATAGAAAGATTGTCCGATAGAAGAGGCCACTTGGGAAGAAGAGAGAGATGCGGGCTAAATACCCTAACCTCTTCAGTTAACGAATTTCGAGGATGAAATTCTTTTTAGGAGGTAATGTTGTTACAACCCGAATTTTCCAAAATTATTTTCTACTATATGCTCGGTCAAAGTCAAAATTTTTTGGTCAAAGTCCAAGTCATAAAGGTGCCAAAAAGGGATAAGATAATTATTGGAGGGTTGTATGGAAATTTTTAAAATTTTTAGACCAACTTATAGGACTTAAAAGAGTTGAGGGACCTTGTGTGCAAATTTCCCTATTTAAGCCAAGATTCTTGCATTTGAAATTCAAAACACACACAAACACCAAAAACACACACTAATTCACGCAGGGTTCGGCCGAACAAGAAGAAAATAAGGGGAAAAAGGAAAAGAAAAAGAAAAGGAAGAAAAGGGTAAAGACATTTGAGGTTTTTCCACTTTTTGATATAGTTTAACACATGGGTGTTGGATTTTCTTCCACAAATCAAAGAAGGTAAGTCAAGTGGCAATTTTTAGGGTGTATGCATTTGGTATTAAATGTTAATTTTATGGTTTATTTTCATGGATTGAGGCTTGATAAATTGTTCTCTATGTTATATGAAAAATGGGTTTTAAGTTAACAACTTCAATTGTAAATTACTAAGAGATTGCCATGAATCCTAGAATATGAAATTTGGGGATTTTGTGGATTGTAGTCAGTAAATATGATTTATGGTGAAAGAGTGATGAAGAATAAGTAAATAATGAGTTGGAAATATTATTTAGTGGATTTCCTTATTAAACATGCATGGGTGTGGATGTTGGAAATTGTGGTGAAAATGTATTTGATGATGTAAGAATAAAAGATATATTTAATAATGGACAGTAGTGAGATGTTAAAAATAAGTTGGAAGTGATTATTTGTGAATTTTCGTGTTATGACACTTTCGAAGGAATTATGGTGGTACTTTAAGTAAATGGACATTCTCATTGTTTCAGGTGGTGACGAGGAAATTGAAAAAGCCTATCAGCCCCCCTACATTGTAGCTATAATTCTGTGAGTGGAAAAAAGATTTTTCCAAGCCTTGCATGATTTAACTATTATAGTACTTCTTGAAATATTTCATTATTTCTATAGATTCTCAATTTCAGGAAAATTATACTATTATGATTATCATGCTATGTGAGAAGGTTTACATTATGAGAATAAAGATTTGATAAAAGAATTTATATTATTATATTATGAAATGTTTGTGAAAGCATATTATAAGAGTTATTTTAAAAACCACCAAAGTGCATGTGTGAACATTACCCGCTCTGTATCGTGTGATTCGTTTCATGGTGTATTGACCAGTTTCAGTGATTACCCGCTCTGCATTGTGTGATTCGTTCCATGGTGCATGACCAACTATATATAGGTCTTTGGGACCCATCGTCATACACACATAGGTTTTGGGCCGTATAGGGTGGTGTTTGCCTTTGGGGCTTGCTCTGCGCGTGTATGACCAGTTATCCAGTTATTCAGTTATCAGTATCACTCAATTCTAAGTAGTATGCCTTATACATAGAGATCACTCTGTACATGTGTGTTATTGCTTAGCGGTACTTTTGGTGCGAATTTTCCAGTTAT
>CAVNYN010275808.1:0-22229 GCA_963692815.1 Nyctanthes arbor-tristis | reverse complement strand
CGGGGACCATAAACTTGAAGGGAAAAGAGACACTAATATCTCAAGTTAATTTGTCTAAATCCAGTATGTGCCATGACATAACTTGGGAAGATTCTAGAGTTTAGAGAGACATGTTCCTTATTATTGAAGAAATTTAATTGTGTCTTAAATTTGACAACCTACCGTTCAAGTACAGAAATCTCTCAAGGAACCTGCACCTTACGTATCTTGCATCATTTTTGTTTATGCAGTCAATCAGTGCAGCGAAGGCTGACGAGTTCACTCTAAAGAAGAATATCTTGTCTACTTTTGCTTGAAGGCATTGAGGAATGACACCCTTTGACGCATCTGCTATCTGCATTGATCTCTCCTTGGTGTTTCCCTTTGTCAAGACTCATGCAATCTTGACCATTTAATTTTTGTTTCATGTCTTTTCAGTACCGGAAGGAATGATACAAAGAGAAGGCAGTAGTTATTTTCTTTTCCTTGGTAGCAATAATGTAACATTTTATTTAGCGGATTCTGATAATTATGACACCAGTTTCTTGACAAGTGATAGTAAAGAAAAATAGCTGATACTGTTTTCTTTGTTATCTCGTGAATCGTGATGCTAATAGAAAGAGAGTTGTTCTACACACACACTCAAAAATAAAAAATAAAAAATAACTTTTTAACACAATTTCCTCGAATGTCGGTCCCTTGCGACAAGCTAACATGCTCATATTATTGCTCTAGTGATAATTTATGCAGTGAAACTTAACTCCTGGCTATGTTCTTGATGGCTCGACCTCTTTTTAGTCTTTATATTCTGAAAATGTAATTCACTTTTTCTTATGTCATCCCCTCTCCTGCTGTGTCTTGGCCCCGTCCCCCATTCACTTCCTCCTGCCTATGAAAAAGCTCAAGGCTTCTATGTCTTAGTGTTTATCATACATTTATCTGTTATCTTACGTGCCGTAACTAACTAGTGAGAGGCAATTACCTTATTGGGTATAGAATGATGTCGAAAGAAATTCCCTTCTCTCCCTTTTTTTTTTTTTTTTTGGGAAATGATGTGGAAAGACATACCTTTCCCATCACTTTGCGTTATGGCTAAAATTTGTCAGTTTCTGTTCTATATATATATATATATATATTTGGCAGTTCCAATAGGCAACTAAAGGCTTATTTTCTATTAAATCAAATAGGGTTTCATAAAAGAGCTCGACTACCAGTCACAAACTACCACATGTATGAAACCATGGTGACTTGGATGCTCGTGATTAGTCCAACTCCATAGAAAAATTGCAACTAAGGAGGGTTCGGCTCAAGTAGTAAACCAAAGCAAGACTGAAGCCCCTCCACAATTGTCGACCTTTATGAATTGAAACTAATTTCACTTGCAGGAAATTGATTGCAACTGCAACTCGATTCACGAAGTTCAGTAAAGAAGAAACCTGAAGACGTAGTACGGTTCAACCCCACAGTAAACGAGGAGAAAAGGTAATTTAATCAAAGGCAGCAGGGCACCATAAAAAACATGTTACCAAACTCCAAAAGATTAAAATCCAGATAGAATTTGACAGCAAAGGAATATGAAGGTTATTAAAGCTGAAACCTAATGCCTCCATCAATGGTGTGTGTGCATATCACTCATTCTTACAATCAATCCATAATCTCTGAACCAAACATATGCCAGAAAGTTTTCCAATGCATATGTAAGGATCTCAAGGCTACTAAACATATCAAGTACATTAATTCGAGATTTGAGACGAAGATCTGCAATGAAGTTGTTAAACATTCAGGTTGCATGAAAGAAATTTGAGTTGAACCCCATTAAGGCAACCATGAGCCTAACCATGTAACCTACATTAGCTTCCTTTCTTTAAGCTTGAAAATACATGTAACAATAATTGGATTATACCACAAGATTATATGAACGGATGATTTAGAACAAGAACTCATCAATCAGTTCGTCAACCAGAGAAGTTAATATTCTATTCTCAATGTCTATACCTTCTTCAAATGCTTCGATTTCAAACTCAACCCATTTCCCATCTTTGGTACTCATGTCCTTGTCCACAACCTCATCCACCATTAACTTGTCCATGTTCGTCCAACTTAATATCTCTCTGTACAACTCTCCTGCCAACCTTTCCTTCCTTTGAAAAAGCGCCTTCTGCTTAGTCCATGCTTTGCAGCTTCCTGAGGAAAGCTGTCTACATCTGAGTTCTAGACATTCACAGACGCAATCAAACACTGCCCTTCGATCAAGCATGATAAGTTCTTCAGTATTCTTGTTTAAGTCCATATATTGATCCTCCAACTGATCAAAGAGATCTGGAGTTACTATCCTGTGCGCCTGACCTAGTGAAAATTCCTCCAACAGTAGTTCTGCACTGGTAAGCATACCTCCAATATATTGTAATTCCCATGGGGATGACTCCTTCAAAGTAGTAGAGGTAAATAAGGTCGATGAAATAGTTCCAGATATAGTTCCAACACATAAAGACGAGGCAGTGTCTGATAACTCGACATCTCCTTCCATGACATGAGATTTCTTGGCAGAACTCCAATCTGTCACGTCATTAGATTCAACTGAAACACAGTGCGTGCCACCTGAAATGATGCATGACAACAATTGGTAACAAACGAAAGCCATGATGTGAATTTATAGCTTAAAGAAAAGAACCACATATATTCATTTCTACATTGAATGTGTATAATAATACGGTTTAGAGAAAGATGTCTTGCAAGTAACGGGCATTAATTTTCGCCCATACTACATACTTATGGCTTATTTAGTAATGGGGAATGCACAGTCTTGCAAACTATTAAGAAAGAAAAAAGAAGCTAAATAATTATTGATTGTACCATCTAGCACCTAATATTGCATATTGGACCTGCCCTAAAAGCTTCAGTTGTCCTGAAGAGTCGGCCCCACCCCACAACCCTCCAAAATCGGAGTCCGGGGAATGCCTTTTCACCATTTGTATTTTTTTTTCAGATTTTCTTTTTAATTTTTCATACTTATTACTTATTTAAAATTATTTTTTAATTTAAATAGACTTGAACAAATTGGGATGAGTCGAAAAAACCCAACCCGAGGGCCGGAAATTTTTTGCCCTGTCTGGATCGAGGCGCCACAGGTTTTGGTTCAGATCACGTTTAATTGCCATCCCTAATTGTAAAATCCCTACCTAGTTAATTTCCAGGAATGAAAATAAGGGCACAAAGCAGGTTTAGTTGGACAATCAAGTAACAGTATTCGCTGCCTTTACAAGCTGCCTTAAACAATAGCATCAGCACAGGCCAAGTTTCTTTCCACTAGTACTGTTATACAGTTTGCAGCCATAATAGCATCATAAAAACTTGGTTCTTTTCTATCTTTTTTAGCTGAGTCATACCGTATCAGTACTGCTTGAGTACTTTCAGATAATATTCCCAGTCCAATCCCAATGAACTTTCACATCCACCAAAAATAAGTACTCACCACCATAATGATATATGCCCCAAAAGAGTAAACAAAGCGGACTAGTTATCTTACCATCATTACTAAAACTTCTGTCACCATCTAATGAGTCACAACTTGCCCCTGAGAAAGAAGGCTCCAGACTTGAGGCTGGACTGTACCTCAAAATATTGAAATATCTTTCATGTTCAGTTTTGCTGTCATTGCTGTCCTCCTGCTTGTCCTGTAAGCCACGAAAATGAAGAGAAAGTAAATCGATACTTGTACAGGACCAGATTCCAGAAAGAATTCTGAGCAAAGAAGAGATTAACTAGGGGTAACAACCCAGAATTTTGTGAAATAAATTTTATACACCAATCTCATAAGTTCTAAGCTGGAAGAATAAAAGGTGGAATATTTGAAAGGCAACATCCAACGAAAAGATTTTAGTCAGTTATCTAAGTTTCTTTCACTATTTTGACTTCCTCTGTCAAGTTTTTAGCCTCCCCAAAATTTCATGTAGTTGCTGGGGCAAGAAAATTATTTCTAATCTGTTATGCATGCAACATTTAGTAGTTTCTTATTGTATGCACCAGTTCTACATCTAACTGATTGAGATCATATCCCTTGTCTGAACTAATGAATCCAGAAATTTGACCACAACGGAGGCAACCTTGGTCATATAATTTGTATATAGGTCAGCATTTCTTTTTCATAAGAGAAGAAATTTAGCTTGTTTCAATATTGCCCCTCAGTTATGCTCAGCGCATATGGTCTATGGACCAAGCAATTCATAGCGGATTATCCTATGCCTTAATATGGCATTTAAGAACTCAGCTCATGTATATCTTATAATTATTCTCCCAAGATGTTGCTATTGTGATACAAAGTAAAATTTGCATGGTATAACTTCATAAAAAAATGTTTTTAATGTACTTTCATTATGAACAAGGAACACTCATGGCGATCCCATTTTCATTCAGGTTCTTGCACCATGCTTTGAGCACATATGAAATAACAATCTTTCGGACTCCATTGCATGGGCGTTTAAGGTTTTTTTCTCACGGAATCATGGGTGCTAGTTGCTACACCAGCAGGATATATTGTGCTAGAAATATTCATTTATGGAGGCCAGAGGAGGGACCATCCAACATAACACAGAACCACCTCTCTTTTGTGAAATTAACTTGAATATTTGCCAGTCACTAAACAACCAGCCAAAGTTCTGGATGAGAATGATCCGGTGCGACTGACTAGAAAATGAATTATTTAATCTAGTTATTGTATCCATCATCTAGACCCCCGACCAAGGTAGCACGTGTAAAAGATGGCAAGTTTGTACCTTACTCTCACATGTACCTTACTCTCACATAAGCCGATTTTGGATTAGAACAAGTGAGTACTTATTCTGAAAGTGCATCTTCTGAGGAAGAGATATCAGATGTACTAAATTGTATTAGAAATTAAGGGTGCACACAAAATAGTATGCCGTACGATCATCCGCTTATTGACTTCGATTTTGAGCGTCAAGATTTGGTAAACAGCTGGCAATGTTATCTAACGGAAGGGTAAAGAAACAACACTGATATGGATCTGTCTTCCATTGTCTAGGAAATAGATTAAAGTAACAAAATCTAGAACCCATTACTTCCAAGGACATTGACTTTTGGAGAAACCATGGTCCATTTTCTATACCAGGTTTGGGACCATGTCTCCTATACTGCATTACAGCATCCTGTAATCAAACTTCTTATGATATTCTTTCAAACTATGGGCTTGAATCAAGACAATGTAAGTTCTTATATTATACTTTTGTCATAGATGAGCTGCATATGACAGAGACCTAAGATGAGGCTCCTGAGTGTATGTTAGACTGTATTGGGCACCCAGGCAATTTATGATGAGAGTAGCAAGTCTCGAGTCTCAAAAAATATGCATTCTAAAAGCAGAGTGCAACATAAGTAGGTGTGCTATGGACTAAAATGAGTAATGAATCGGGGAACTTCTCGGGCAACATCAACAGACAGAACAAGAGAAACAATTTAGATAGAAAAGATCCTCACAAGAGTGGGAAGAGAAGAACATGATAGAAGATTGAGAGGCAGACAGTCAAAAGAGTGCTGAGATGCTAGAAGCGCGAGTTAGAAGGTTAAGGGGGTCGACAAAGGGTGTTTGATCATTCTTTTATTCCCCTCATTATAATCTTAACTACCACTAACTTGACAACTATTCAATGACAACCACACATTTCAAACACCCGTTACACCCCGCCACTCATGTCAACTCATTATAATTTTCTCATTACAATGCAATATTATAATGAGACTCCCTAAGTTAAAATCTGACCTAATATGGTTCTGAAGATGATTACACTATATCTTCCAGTAGATGCCTAAATTTGTTGATGTATTGGGGAAGTCTTACTTGCATAGACAATCTAAAATTTACTAGACTGTAAAGTTTATTTTTTTTTACTGTTGTTGCTGCTCACCATATTGGGCGTCCCAAATGAGATAATATAAAACTTGAGAACAAAGTTAAAACACAAAATACCTGATGCTCTCTAACTTCTTTCAGCCAAAGCTTGTCAAGGAGAGGGCAATCAAAGTCATTTTGAATTTCCTGTTTGCTCATGTACAAATCATCGTTTTCTGTAGGGTTTACCAAGCTTACAGTGGGCCCTGTATTTTGGTAGCTGCTTGGAATACCAGAAAAACAACCTGATTCTGACGGCTCTTGCTGGGATGTCTCAACTCTAGATGTCAGTTCTTTCAGCTTATGCTCCAAAATTGCACTAAGTGCGTCCCTGCCAATCACTGAAGAAGATAGACCTGAACTTTTTAAGTTAGATTGATTGCTGACAGGAGACAATGATCTAGTCACGTCCAGCATTTTAACAGAAGAGCTGCAGGCCTCCCCTGACTTCTTAATTGGAGACGTAAATGTGAACGACACAACATCCAATCCACTGTTCCTGTCAAATGCATCCCACTTAGAATTCCCTTCAATGGAAACATTACATTTTACTGATCTTTCATCTTTTGCTGAACTGTCAGCAAGATGTCTGTCTGACTGCATATTCCCAATAATTTGTTGCTTCTTTTTCATAGGTTTTTTAACTCTAGATGATAAAGACTCTTTTCCAGCATCAATGGTGATTGAATTTATCTTCTTGGAAGGAGCTACATTGTTTACCACAATCTTATTTACAGTCTTACTTGCTCGTCCATTAATGGTGGAAGTATTTCTTTTATCTTTTTGTTGGGAAACCGAAGGTTTATGATTTCCTTCCTCCCTGTTGGGTGCGCAATTCTGCTTTTGGTGATTCTGCCGGAGCACAACAGTAGCCCTGCTTGGTGAATTTCTATTTTCCACTCTTTTTAGTGCATTTGATTGATTCCCACCAACACCATTGGACTTCAACTCATTATGTTCTTTTGGCTTCTCGACACTTCTATTACCAGCTGGAATCAGTTCCTCCTTTTTCTGGATATTGCCTTTTCCTTGGGCTGCAACAGAAACTGATTTTTCCTTACTCTTAAGTTTCTGAGAACCAACCCTTTTAGAGTCGGAACCTTTTGTTGGGTGTCCATCTTCTGGTCGAACCTGACTTCTGCCACCAAGCTGTTTCTTCACGTTCTTCACGGAATTTTGTTCTTTGACCTTTTGGGATGCCGCGGCCATCTGAGATGATCTTTGAGCAGCCTCCATTTTCTCCTTTAAATCTTGAATTCTCAATGGGACAGAAGAAGACCCTAGTGTGAGTGACTTGCCTTTAGGGGTTGACCGAGGACTCTGCTCAATTATTTTCGCAGCTGCCTCCATTCTATAAGCTGCATTCTTTGGTGGAATGAACCCAGGACTCTTGATAGGAGATAAGAGCCTATGATGAGTAATGGAAATGGGCTTGGCAGATTTTGGAGGCAATACCTCACTTTGAAATCTGTCAATTGGTCGGCTATGCAACTTCTGCAGCCTTGAGTCCGCAGGGTTCCTAGTGAATCCATCCACTTTATTTCGTATGTTATCAAAGATTACTATATCATGTTCATTCTGAAAAGTAGGGATACTCAAGTAACGAGAATCTCTGAAGGAATGTGGCTCAACAAACGGAGTAAAGTAAGTATCAGAAACATTTGGAGTTGGTAAAGAATCCAATCCCATAAGCCGTGCCACAACTCCAGGTGCTTTTGTTCCACATTCCAAATCACCACTTGCTGATGAAGCATAATGATGATCAATATGTCTCCAATCATTTGGAGCAAATTCATTCTGAAGCCCATTCGCCTAAATATATAGGAACATTGCAATGTAAGTTATTAACTGCTTAGTGCTTAGTTTATCTGTCACTTTGCATGAGAAATAAGATAGACTTACCTGCTGAAATTGTGAAATTATTGAGCCATTAACATTTTCTTTCCCTTGTTTAGAACTGTCTGAAACAAACAAATTATACATGACTTTAGAACACAGCAGGGAAAAGATCAAGTGCTCGAAAAGGAAAGATGTAGAAATTTTTAACTGTGAAGAGGCAAAAGAATTACCCGGTAATTCAGATCTACTAGAGAAGAGCTTCTTTCGGGACTTAGCATTCCAATCAAACAACTGGAAAAAGCCTCCCTTTGAAGCCCTTTTTTCAACCTCCATTCTGATGGTGTATGCTCATAACCAGTTGCGGAAGGCACCAAAAATATTCAGATAATTCTGCAAGCTTATCTCATCAGTGCATTGGAAATTTTGATTAAAAAACAAAGGAAGAAAAAAGAAAACATTTATGTACTCCGTGCTTACATTGCTCATTTCAAACTCCTACAACATTAGATTTAGAAACAGAATCCACAGAAAACCCTAATGAATCACTCAATGAAGTAGACAAAAATGCCATCGAGGTCAAGGAAACTTTAAACACCTAACAGCGCTAGGCAACAAAAGACAACTGGCCCTTCAAACAAAATCTGAAGATCACATCACCGTACAGTACATCGGAATACCCAGTTTTTAGAAACCCCAAAATTCAAGAAGTACACACGCGGACAGGGAAAATTCAAGAAAATGCAGAAACCCACTTCATTCAAAATGCCAATAAACAAGCAAAACCGAATGGTCAAAGCACATTAATAATCGTTCAAACCCAGAAATACAAATATTGAAGTTACAATACTGGGATTTATATGTATTTATTCATAAAATATAACCAGATTGAAGTGTGTGTGCCATAAAATAAAAGTACAAGATCATTTACTCACCAAATAATGCCCATAGTCAAACCTCCAGAAAATCAAAATGTTCAAAGCTTCATAGAAGTAACAATTGAGTGGAGGTGGAGATCTGTGGGTAACCCAAAAAAATAAAAACGCTTTTATAGATTTTGAAATTCGATCGTCAATATACTAGTATAGTAGAAAAAAATGAAGTGAAGACAGAGAAAAGAGACAGTAACGAAGAGAGAGAGGATGGGTAGGGGGTAGGGGGTAGGGACGAGAGAGAGAGATTTGAATAAAAGGTGAGAGGCGTGTGACAAAAATGTTGGAAATTGACGTTTAGACAAAGAACCAAGGGCTTCACCACTCACCACCGTTGTGCATTTAGTAAGGGGTTGTTTGATCCTCTTTATTTTTTCTCTTTATAAATTTATCTATTGTGATTTGATTGTTGATTTGATAATTACTTAATAATTACACCACATATTTTAAACTTCAATTAAATCTCTATCACTTATTTTCACTCATTATAAATTTCCTTTATAAATTGAAAAAATAAAGAATTTCGAACAAGCTCTAACTCCAAAAAGGTATCAAGGAGAGTTGTTATCCCGCCACCCGTATGGGAGGGGATAATTTTTATATCAAGGAGGCGTGTTGAGAAATTCGACCGAGCTTATTTAGAAATAATTTTCTGTCATGTGTGCATATGATAGGATTATTTTAAAATAATCATATATGAGTTGTCTAATAATTTCTCATTACATGTATGTCTTAGAAGATAATTCTGTCAAATATATGGTATGGTGAGAGTTCAGGGCTATGGCTTATCCATTTCGTTGGTTATACTTCGTTATGTTTCAAATTGGTAGGTAGGTTGACTCGTTTTAACAAATTAATCAAAGAAGTCATTTTAAATTAAGTGCTGTTTAAATTGTTTTCATGCTTCATCCGTTGGATATTGAATTTGATTTGTTTTTATGTTTTAAGACGAAATCGTAGGATGAAAAGATATATTGATATATGATGAGGAGATGGAAAAGTGGGAAGCTAAACTTGAGCATCATAATAGGACAACTGATTTTCTATTGAGTCATATTGAGCTCGTGTATAGAGTCTGATTATTAATGGAAAATAGTTACGTCGCATTTGACTGTTTTCTATTGACAGTGTATGGAGCCTGATATAGAGCTCAATAGAAAAACTCTAGACGTCTAAAAAATGCTCTAAGAATGCGGCCAAAGAGAAATAAGACAATTAAATACAGAAGTGTGAAATAATCAATTAATGTGCCATTTTTATTTACGTGTGTGTATTTGATAGGATAATTCTGCCAGACATTTGGGAGATAGGGACTCCAACTTTAAGCCATGCTACGTGTGTCAAATACATAACCCTCGTGGGTGAGCATGAAAGAAATCAAGGTGAGAATATTTAAGTTGATGATTTGTGAATTTTTTTTTTTTAAGATGTAATGATAATGTTAAAAAAACTTTCAAAACTTACCAACCATGTGGCGTGTGCATCGTGATATATAGGAAAAAAACTTCCCTTAAAAACAATTATTATTATACTATTTCAACAAATTATTTCCCCAAAGTCTCTAAAAAATTTTCCAACCCAGTTTCGAATTAATGTTCGTGTCAATATTTACTATTTAATGATCTTAAATAATAATAATAAAAAAATAATAATAATAATAATCTTGCTCACCATTGAGTTGCCAAAATATATCAGTTGCCATGTTCTAATTATGCACATTCTATTATTTAATGTCATGCTTCAAAATTACATCATATTATAGGCCCCTCGGAGGGACATATTGAACGCAAAATTTCAGGGACAGCGTGAGCGTTTGTCACGCTGCACATGGAATTTCACTTGCCACCATTTTACCCTTCAGACTTTGATTGGTACCAACCTCTATTTCAATAGCCTCATCATTTATATATGTTTATTCCAACAACTTAATTTAATTATTATTGTTGTTGTAATAACTAGATTTGAGGACGTCTGATTAGCCCAGGACTAACTTTGTTCCAAATATCCAGAGAGAGCAGGAACAGAAGTCTCGTACTTTTGGATTACTATATATCGTCATATTAACAAAATTAAGAACTAACATGTGAATTTTGAGAACTCAGTTTATTGTTAAATTGTGATCACTTAAACACGTATGTGAGTTCTTAATTGATCAAAAGTACTATACTCTAGAGTACTGGAATTTTTGTCTAAGGGGCGTCAATTTACTCACTAGCATTGTTAAACATGATATGTAGTGAAAATGTTCAAACATCATATGAGACAGATGATGTAGAATACTAGCTGTTAATGCGATCCAACTAATGAAACATATTGGGTTCTGAACTCGGAGCTTGATCTGTTACACTAAAAATGGGAGCTGTTAATGTGATCTAAAAGGGGTGTGATACCATTACAACACCAGTCTTCTGGTATTTGGACATTATTATGATATGTAAAGCTAATTGCATTAATGTCATGTCATCCTGGAAAATAAAGTGGTTCACCAAATTTTGAGTTTAAATCACACATTGTTATTTTCTATAATATTGAACTAATTACCAAACACAAGCAGTCAAGTTAGAAAATCACATGTGATGATTTTATAAAATCATCACATGTAATTTCATACATATAACAGCTTGTGATTAGCAGCCGAGCTCTCCTTTATAGGCCATGTTTGGTGAATCTACTATATAACCCGCTCTACTCCATGCATGTTGAGAGAAAGAGTCCAATCAAGTGTTGATCCCTTCTAATTAATTAGTGGACTAATTATACAAGATTAATTAATCAAACTAATTGCATGTGAATTAAGTCAAACATACATTTTTGTAGAATTATTGTTGTATATCTAAGATCCTGGTCATATTCAGCCACTTCCTGACTTCTTGTTAACACAAAGCTTAAGAAGTGATAATCGTGCTTAGAATTTAAGTGATCCCAGTGTAATAAATTTATTATTTTCTTTTTTTTTTTAAGGGGAAAATTTATGAAGTTTTTGCACATACAAAACTGAAGATGAAAAAAAAATAACTCATGCACTTGGTGTCTATGCACTAGATTTATAAATATAGTTAATATATTTTAATTCATTTATGGTGTCAACGTCAGGCACTATAATGGTGCCAACTCTACCTGTCGTTGACACTAGATAATTTTGAAAATGTTCAAGTCTCACTTTCCCTCTAAGTTAAATATGCTGAGAAAAGATTTTAGAATCACTCGTTTTATATCAGCGTTATCTAATGAACTTTTGCATTCAAGAGAAGTTCCGCTTTTGACATATTAAAGTCATGTTTTCTAATGTTTTTGTTCTTCTCTTGACATAATAAAATCATGTTTTCTAATTTTCCCCCTTTTTAGCCATTGGTTCTGCAATCATTTTTTTATTTTGCAATTCTATTTGCTTCATAATTCTCATTATGTCGGTGATGTGATGTGATTGAGCCTATTTTGCAATTCCCTTTCAGTGGAAAATCACATTTGATCTTATAAATAAATGTATTGAATGGAAGACTTTGCAAATTTGAATTCTTATATATCGAAGAAAGCTAAACGAATGGAGTTTATTTTATCGTGGATAAAATCTTGCTTAAATATTTTTGACCACCAGAATATTTGGTGTCATAGCGGAGCAGGATGGATGATGTGTCTCAAAAATATAGTTGTAATATTTAAGCACCAAACACTAATGTGTAATTTTGGGAGAGGATAATGATGTGCTGATGATGCGTCACATCAACATCACCTCTTTCGGAATTTTTTTTTTAAGGCTGTTGTTGCTGGAATTTTCTTATTCTGCTGTTGAAAATTATTTGAGTTGAATGTTGAAATTTTTCAGAGAAACTTCTTCGATTTTTTGTTTGTAAAGTGGTTCTCATACAAAATTTGTGAGTGCAGGGGTGAATTGTTTAAGAAACTTGGATATTTATTGAGTTGAACACACTCTGTTTTTTCTTGATTGAATTTTTTGAGTTTTGCTTGATGCGCCAAGATTGCAACAAGAGCCTCAATTTATATTGCTCACGGACAATTCTGGAATCATTTGGTTAACAAATAATTCACGAACTTATATTTTCTGAGACAACACCTCCTTGGATGGTCTTCAATCTTTTATTGAGATCGTGTTCCATTCCTCTTCATTTTTCAATAAGTTAAGATTGAAAATTAATTAATTTCATTTGACAATCATCCGTCTAGTGTTGTAACCCCCACCAGACGTTGATGCTTGAATATTTTTAGAGTTATCAAACTCAATCTCCTAAATGTGGTGTGCAAATCTTTTTCCATTTTTTTTTATGAACTAAATTAGAAAGATATATGGTTAAATTTGTAAAGCAGCATTGGTGACTATATATGAGATTTACTTTTACTAGTGGTGAGCATAAAATTGATGTGGGCAAGAAAAAATGTAGTGATAATTGTTGGAAATATTTATGAGAGTTAGAATTTGAAAATTAAGCAAAAACCAGAGAGAAGAAACCACGACAAACGCAAAGAACAATCAATATGGAATAGTTAGTTACAAATCATACGAAAATGGAGGCTTGAACATGATATGTGATCGATGTCCTAAAGTGGTTATTGCCGCCCTCTCGTCTTGCAGATTGGTTGCAAGATTTACTGGCAATAAGCTTCAAAGATTAATCAACTCTTCACAAGATCAAGCACCAAGCAAAGGTGATGGTTTTGAAAACTTGATAAACGTTATGAAATTTGAATTTTGGATCATTGTTATGTTTTTTTATATGTTTTCCAATACGAAAACAACTCATATTTGTAGAATATATAAATTTTATGGTTGAAAAGATGAAAATTTTGAACTAAAAGTCATCAAAAATTCAAATACCAACGTTACAGAATTTTTCTGCGGCTACACAGAACAAATTCGTTTTCTGACCCAGCATAACTATGTCTACATGGTTCAAAACCATGCGGCTGCATAGTGCATAGTTCAAACTTCCTCTTTTTTTTTTTTTTATTTCATTCATTTCTTTTCTATGGGTATATAAATGATATTATTTGCATCTTATTCTCAAAATGGTATAGGCATAGATTGGATAATCGAACATTCAACTAGCAATAAAAAGTCAAAACTTTTCATATGATTAAAGTTTCATACTGTCTGAATTACTTGTATATATAACCAAAAAAGGATGTATTTGTGTTCTTATTCTGTATATTATTATTATTATAAATTTATAATGAGCAAAGCATGTGTGATGTCACTATTTTAAATATTAGAAGTTGGATTACTTGGATTCTTTTACAAAGCAACTAGTTGATTGATTGGCCTAAAAGAAAAAGAGCCAGCAACTTACGAAAACTTGGGCAAGTTAGGTACATCCAAGAATATGCTTCATGTATATTCTATTTTATAAAGTTCTTCAAACTAGTAAACAAAAATCTTTTATATTTATAATTGACCCCTTTTAAAAATTCTTATTATAAAACAGTCTGGAGAAAAATTATGTCTAAAAGTCAATGTTTTATATCCCTTATCATTCTCAATTTTATCTTATGCAAAAAGATTGTTTATTTTCAACACAAGGAATCGTATTATAGAGTTCAGTGTGTGTATATCCCGCCATGCATCTGGCGGGAGATCATTTTCAGGTGAAACCAGTCATCTCGATAAAAATTTAATCATAAACAAATAATTTAAAACTTTGATATCCATCAAGCTAAGATTTCTTTCTAGGACATTTTTGTAAGGGGTTTCTAAGACACTATACAAGTTTTTTCGTGATAACAATATATATATATATATATATATAGACACCTACATAATTTAGTAGATTGGGCCGACTTGTGTTGCAGTTGAGGACGCGATGCCACGCCTAGACTCACACATTCTCTTGCAAGATGTTCCAAATCTCCCATTCACACCGCAAAGTTAGACTGAGGTGTCAGTGGGAGGTGATTTTTGCAAGATTTCATGGAGATTATCTTACTATAGAGCAGTGATGTTATTTCCAGTGGATGATCTATATATTTTAGTACTGAGTTATTGATTCTAACTCAACGATCTAATATCCTGGTCAAGTCGATGTCCTAACCAAGACAAACAACTACAATACCATTATCTAAAAATTATCCAAAGACCATACTTGCCTCCATAACATAGCTAAACATTTTACATTGATCAATTACATAACCCTCATACTACTTGATGGTTCTACATCCTCCATCTCGAGTAGTCCATATACATTTTCTGTGTTGCTTATAGAGTTAGAGATGATTTTTTGATCATTATTGTATTATTATTATTATTATCGTGAACATAGACTAGTTAGCAAATCTTAACAAATAAAGAATGGTGGTTTGAACAAGTATTGTAGTGATTTAGTTCTCATGTTTCAAGTAGGAGGTCTTAGGTCTGAACCACACATGCCAATCCCTTTATAAAAAAATAATAAATAAAATAATAATAATACTCCCTCCGTCCCATAAAAATAGGCCAAATTTCTATTTTTATTTGTCCTATATTATAATTCATTTATATGAACGAAATTGAACAATTAATTGCTCTTCCAAGATCGGAAGAGCACACGTCATACAACTAATTAATTTTTAATGTATTAAATAGAACTAGTTTTAATAAGAGCACATAATACTATTAAGTGTGATTTTTATATTTTCAACTACATTAAATCACATTTTTTGATCTACGCGTAAGAAGCATATGGGCTTATTTCCATGGAATGGAAGTAGTAATAAATAAAGAATGCGTAAATTTCACATATGGTCCCAAACATTTGCATATTGTATCAATTAAGCCCCCATTCTTTTTTTCAACGTCACGAGTTCTTAACCTTTCATAAATCTGTACATAAGGTCCCTAGTCCCATAAAACTAGCATTTATACCCCTGCTCTTTTTTCTTTTCTTTTTTTTTTAAGTCTTACTCTTTAAATAAAAGAAAAAAAGTTATAAAAATACTAAAAATAATAAAAAAGAAAAAAATAATTTGTTCCCACCTCACCTACTCAGTCAACCATCCCCAGTTTGAACGTAAATGACAAATTCTTACCTTCATTTCTAGCAGTAAAGAGGAGACACTAATATACTATTTGCTCTTCACATTTGCCGTCGGAAATTGTAGGAGAAAAGTGGTTTCCTCAAAAAAGAAAACAAAAATTCTGTCAATAATTGTCATTTCCAATGAAGTTGGGGTACAGTTGAGGTTAGGTAGTTAGGTAGATAGCTAGCGAACATTTTTTTTCTATTTAAAATTTTATTATTTTTACTATTTTTAATGTTATACTTTTATTTAAAAAGTAAGGATATAAATGTCATAAAGGACCTTACGTGAGAATTTATGAAAGGTTAGTGACTCATAGTGTTGGGAAAAAAAAGAATAGGAACCTAACTAATACATTGTGCAAAGTTTAGGCACCATATGAGAAATTAACCCATAATAGAGACTAGAAGAGGAAATACTTGAGCCAGAGTATCTCTAATGCTCTAAAAAATGCATTAGGTCCTTTTGAGGAAAGATAAAGATGCAAAAAAATAATGGGTCTCGTAATTTTATCTATTTTTATTTTCTTTTAATCATTTTTCTCTCATTTACACCATTTTCCTCACTGTTTCTCTCTCAAATCCCTTGTAAGGTCCACAAATAGACCCCCACCTTCACCAAATTCACTACTATTTTATCATTATTTTTGAATTTATCTCCATCTCTCTTATTTTTTTCATTTTTTCCTCTTTTTTTCTCTTCACTTCATTCTATTTTTATTTACTTAAAACAAACATCTTCTTTTACTCTCTCTCACCTAATGGATTAGGTCCATAAAATGGAGCATTAGAGGTGCTCTGAAAGAAACGCAAGGCCATGTGGACCCGACAAACATGGATCGGGCTTACTGATCCGCAATTTTTGATGGGCGTGCCTTGTGCCTGGGCAGGTTATGGACATTTTTTTCAATTTCACTTCACAAATTCTTTGCCGTTTCTTCACTCCAAAAACTTCCTTTTCCCCATCAAAATCCATTCCATTCAACTATTTTTCTCTCTTTCGCAGTTTCGCTCTATCCGTCATGTATTATGGTTTATGATTACCAGGAGAAAATACCTGCGCAGCCATAATTTACTGAAGGAGACTGGGTGAGTGTTTTTGCATTTCGATTGAGCACTTGCCGGTATGTTGCTCTGTGCCTGATTTTATCTAATGTGCAGTTTCATTTGCATTTCTGATTTCGTTCGTGATATTTGAATGTGGGTTTGGTCTTAATGTCTTTTTCGGTGGAAATACATGATTTTTTAAAGATATTTTTAACGGTTTTGGGTCAAATTGATAGGTTTCTTAGTTGTGGTTCATTCTCATTTTCATTTTATTAAAAGGTAGTGCTCTGACTGATAAGGCTGTTTTCATTCGGTTAGCAAAATGGTTGTTAAAAGCCTTCGCATTTATTATTACTCATCTCTTTTGACTTTTCAGATTGGCGTTTGTGATTCAGGAATTAGATATTTGTCGCTCACATTGGAAATGGTTATCTGAAATGTCCTTTTGGGCCTGAAATATCACGTTGTTTGAGATGTTTTCATTGGTCTGGATTGAATTTATTGAAATTGTTAATTCCTATGAAATGGTTTGGTTTTGGATAATGGATTGCCCCTGTTGAGCATGAATTTCTGCTTTTAGATTATTTAGGTTTTCTTACAATTTTTGTGTGTTTCTTTTTCGTTTTTCTTTTTTAAGTGGTATACTTGCTAAAGAGGTTACACCTTGATAATAATAAAAGAGTCCATATGTATCCATTGCTTAAGATTCCCGTGTTTTAATTAGTTTTATTGAAATGATTACAAAGTCGTTAATTGTGTGTTTATTTTTTTCTATGTAAATTGTTGTAAATGACACAATTCTTGCTAGCCATTTTCAGTTCAGGGATGCAACTGTATCTTCGTAACCTTTTTGCTACACTTTCTTAGGAACACTGAATTGTTTATGTGTTTTCACAAAGGCAAAATACCTGTGAGTTTATGAGTGGTAACATGAAGTCATGAAGGAATGGTGGAAACAAATCCAGTTACTACTGGGTTTAAAGCGGTTTGATTATGATCAATCGTTTTTCAGAATGATGTTCAATCTTTGTTGATTGGGCAAGTTTAGTTGATTGGAGATTAAAGGAAGAAGTAGAATGGGACATTTATGCAAAGTGTCTTTATGTTTTGGGATATCTTCACTGATAAATGTCCAGAGCATTTATGAATGAGCAAAGACTGAAAAGAGAATTGCAAAATTTTGGGGGAGGTAATGAACAACTTAGTTTTTTAATTAATTTATTTACTTTTGTGCAGACAGATTTACTTTTGTGCAGAGGGTTTCTACGCCAAGGGTTTGAAAATGATATTTCTTTTTCTATATGATAGTTTAGAGAAAACCTTAATTTAGAAACTCCATAAGCTAAATGACTTCTTCCAGTCTTCTGTAGCAGTTCTGTTCCTCATTATGAAATTTTATGGTGTTATGAATTTTTTCCTTGGAAACGAAAATTCTATGTTACTCTTTTCGCTTATTTTCTTTGAGAGTATCCAATGAACAATACCTTGTAAATTAGTCTGTAATGTTTTCTTTAGTAAAGGGCTTCTCTATTTGCGCAGACAAGTATCAGTAACCTTTTTTATTTTTTTTTGAAAGGGAGTATCAGTAACTTTTAATTTAGTCTGTTATGATATTTTCCTGAGCGTAGAGGGCTCCTGGTTTTGTTGCACTAGAACTTGGTGCTTAGTGAACATTTTAGTTAACAACTTTAGTGTGCACTAAATTTGTCCTGTACGGCAGAGCAAAATGCCACTACACTTTTTAGCATACTTATTGAAGTGTAGCTGGCAGGCGAGTAAGGGAAAGTTGCTGTGAGAGGTGTCTGAAAATATAGGAACTGTGCCTGAATTTATAAATTCAAATGTTTTCTTAACCACTTCAGCAGGAAGTCACTTGTGTCTTATTCATGATCTGTTTTCAACCAGAGGTTGAAATGCTTTCCTCTTGTATAGATACGCAGTTTTATGTCATTATTATTCAGGAAATATTCTGTTTTCTCTGAAGTGATGTCTGAATAATAAGCATATTGTGCCATTGTGTAAAGCTCTGAACTAGTTGCAGTTCAGCATGTTACGAGCATTCTCAAGGTCTGCTTCTGCACTTGTTTAAATTTGGCATGACATCATCTGCAGGTTACGCTATTTTTGCGTATGTACCTTACTTTGGATCTGGCACTGTGAGCTCGGATGAGAACGGTTGCAATGTGTTTCTCCCTCTTGCAAATTCCACGATGCAGAATTCACACCTTAACTAATTCTTGGTGGGGAAGTTTGTATAAATCAGGTAGGGGTAGTGTTATTTGTTCCAGCTTCAACGTTCTTGGTTCTCAAAAATATGAGCTTGAAGGAGGATACAGTAGGAGGCGGATTAGAAGACCTGCAACTACGAAAACAGGAGAAAACAAGGATACACTGAGCAGCAAGGCAAGTAGAAGATATGGAATATCAGAAGAAACAATCAGCATTCGGTTAAATACATATGGATCAGAAGCAACTGACATAGAAACTAGTCAATATTATGTACAAGAAGAGAAGGTTGATGCCAACAAAGACTTGGAAAGTCTTGCGACTTTTATTGTTTTCGACATTGAAACTACTGGATTTTCTAGAGAAAAAGATCGAATAATTGAGATTGCGTTACAAGATTTACGAGGAGGGAAAAACAGTACTTTCCAGACTCTAGTGAATCCACGACGTTCTGTGACAAATTCACACGTTCATCAAATTACAAGCAATATGGTGAACAAGCCTGAGGTTCCCAGGTATTTTAATTTCATAAGTTGTCAACTTTGAAACTGATTAGTCCAAAAAAATTGTGTCTTTTGAGTCTTAATTCAATAACACTATTTGGTATGCTTTCTTTAACTTGCAAGATTCTGCATGAGTTTTCTAAATAACACGTGGGCTTTTAGGTCTGTGTAATGTGTATGTCTGGAAAATTTTTGTGGTACAACTCGGGAAGATTGGTTTCTGTCTTTGCTTGATTGAAATAATTGCCTTGTAGGATGGATCAGTTGATTCCTGTCTTGATACAATATATTAAAAGCCGCCAGACACCGGGTGGGGATGTGTTTTTAATTGCTCACAATGCTCGCGGTTTTGACGTCCCTTTTTTGAAAAAGGAATTTAGTCGCTGCTCTTATGATATTCCTACCAATTGGTTTTTTATCGACACCCTTCCATTGGCTCGTAAAGTAATGAAATCTACAGGATCAAAGGTTCCTCCAAAGATATCTTTACAAGTCCTTCGCGAACACTATGGCATTCCATTGGTTGGTTCAGCCCATAGAGCCCTATCAGACGTGCACTCGTTGGCCTTGGTTCTTCAAAGATTGACGTTCGACCTGAAATTACCGATCTCAGGCCTACTTCAAAGCTCATTCAAGTAGGGACCCTTGCATTGCCTTGTTTTGAAGACAAGACAAGACTAAAGAGAACTATGACCAAATTCAGTCCATGGGGTCTTCTTTGTTATGTTATTTGTTGTAGTACTCAATTATTTTTTTATGATATATATATATTTGTGGCCATGTTTAACTTGGTCAGCATCAATTTAGCCTTTTGTGGAAATATATCCAAATGCAAAATTCCCTTCCCTTCACTTGGGATTAGCAAGCGCAGTGCTTTTTAGTCATGAACGGTCAGGTGTTCTATTACTAAAAAGCTGTAGATAAATTGTTACGTACGTACGAAGATTTAAACAAAGGAAGAAAGTCAGCCTGGTACACATTCTTATGTGAAGAAATATAGGGTTTTGTAATCCAAGTGAAACTTTTGGTTTGCCCAGGTTGAAATTCGTCTTTCTCGAGTCATTTGCAAGTTACAAGCTTCAAATTAAATAAATTCAACTAGAAATTGTGTATTGTTATCCTCAAATTGAGATTCGTCTTTCTCGTGTTATCTCTCTCAAGGTTAAGCCACATCCCATCTTTTAGTGAATGCGTTTTTTGTTTGATGGTGCAACTGCGAATGAGATACAAGGAATATGTGATGGATAAACTTTATCATTTAAAATTTTATAGTACTTTTTAAACTCAATATTTTTTCTTTCAAAGCTATGAGCGAGTTAAAAAAGAAAAAAAAAATCTTCCCGTTCATTCCAACAATGTTTTGTATTTTCTTTTCGTTGTTCTTTTCTTTTCTTTTTTCTTTTTTTTAATACAAGGGGAATATAAGATAAGGGAGAGAAATTGAATTTTTCTATTTAGGCATATCTACATGTGACGTGTATGTTTTTTATTAGCAGTGTATGGAGCTCAATCTATCTCAAAGGAAATCGACGAGAAGAATTAGGGGTGGGGTGTGGTTCAAAAATATAAGCATATAACCCGTTTGACACAATTGAATTGCATGTTTTGTGTTTTCATTTTATTAATTACTATATACCCTTCCTCAAATTTTTTATTTTTATTTTTTTTTTTGAAAAAGGGAAAAAGAAAGGAAAATTACAATATACCCCATTATAGTATAGGCTATCTACTTTGTATTAGACATGAAATAAAATAAATAAAATTTCATATCAAACTTAACCCGTGTTCACAAATCATTTTTATTTTAAAATAAAACTTAATCAAATCAAACACATTTCTATATTTATTATGTACTACACAAATTTGAGTTACAGGCCCTTAAAAAAATCTGTTTCTATTTTTAAACAAAAAATGGTAGCTTCCAAAAAATTTTTTCGTCTCACAACTCCAAAGTGATACAGCGCATAAAAAGGAGGCACCTCACTCCTTCCTTCCGGTGGATTTTACCTTCAAAGACCCTCTTTCTCTGCTCCTCGTCTCTCTCTCCCTCCTCACAAATTCCCAAATCCAAAATTCCCCGTTTCTCCATTTGTTGCATTGATAGAACCGTCGAATAGTTTGACGGTATTCAGTTAATCAGTTAAATTTGGTTTTTAGCAGAAAAGGATTTTCATTGCGAATCTATATTAAGATGAGGGGAAGTCATGGATGCTGATTCTTGGGCCTCCAAGCGCTATCAGTACGTTCTTCATTGCCGATCCGGTAAGCTGGCAATCCAATTTTCTATTTATGTTTGTCAGTTTCCATTTTTGTTCTGGGTTTGTTTGAATTATCAAGTTACTGTATATCCACATTTAGAATTTCTTGTTGTGTGTGAAATATTATTTTATTTACATATTGTATCTTGAGTTCGTTTTTAATGCGTAACAAGCAAATGGATGTTAAAGATTGCTTCTCGCAAAAGTTGTTAAATTAAGAACTAACGTTTTGACGTTTCCCTTAACCTTAAAGACTTCAGTTCTTATTTGGTGTTTGTTAATTAATGTAAAGACTAAAGAGCTGAGTTCTGTTAACGTGTCTTGACCTTTTTACTTAAAGACTGTAGACGACTGTTGCACATTATATTTAAACTTTCAACCTTTTGTTTTTCTGGCAATAAATGGATATATGTGGAAAGATTTGGTTTTGATAGGTTTTACATATGGGTGTTGGCAGGGATAAAAAGCCGTGATTTGGATGTAGAAACGTTGACGGGGTTCGATGAAATGGATTTGTATGATGACATAAGGGAGGAGCA